>JARLTB010000241.1:2017500-2050000 GCA_030141615.1 Unio pictorum
CGAGACTATATCTCTCTAAAGATTCATTTCTCTCTCGAGATCTCTCTCTCTCTGGGAATCTCTTATCTACCTATCTCTGTCTGTCTGTATGTCTGTCTGTATATATATATATATATATATATATATATATATATATATATATATATATATATATATATATATATATATATATATATATATATATATATATATATATATCTCGATATCTATGTTTGTCTCTTCCTTTTGAGTTCTCTCTCACTAGATGTTTCTCTATCTCTCGAAATTTATCTCTCTCCCTTCCTCTCTCTCTCTCTCTCTCTCTCTCTCTCTCTCTCTCTCTCTCTCTCTCTCTCTCTCTCTCTCTCTCTCTCGAGGTTTCTCTCCCGATCTATATCCTTACTCTCTGTGAATCTCTCTCTCTGTCTCTCTCTCTCTCTCTCTCTCTCTCGATGGATGGGTGGGTGGGTGTATGGATGGATGGACGGACGGACAGACAGATAGATAGATATATAGATAGATAGATAGATAGATCGCTCCGTCGAAATATCTCTTTCTCGAGATACCTCCTTCTCTTGAGATCTTTCTCGAGATATCTCTGTCTCTCAAGATCTCTCTCGATCGATCTCGATCTATCTGCAAAACAAATGGAATTGTTTTTTGCTACTAATGTTTTATGGTGCGTGATTTGTTTATTCGTCCAATTAATTTACTCAATTAAAAGTCTAGCTTTACATAGCCCGTTAACATGTTTATTAATGACACTTATTCATTAACGGATTCCTTTTTGTTTTTTACTGACGCAAATGTTCCATCTTATAAAGAATTGTATGCTAAATATACGATTTATGTCTCCAACAATTTCTCGCATTTGATTTAGCATGTGTGCACCTAAAAGCAAACAACGTTTGATCTTATGAAGAAATTATTATTACATATGTCATGTGATGAAATCTTAGATAGATAAATGCTAAAATTACATATTAATTTGGTTTGAGAGTTTACATGTGGCCATCATTAAGGTTTATGAAATCTTAAATTCAGCGAATTCTTCAGACAGTGTATGGATCAGCATATTATTATAGTATCTAAGAACCATTAATCTGTACATCAAATATATTACACAATCAATAATCTATTCTATGTTAATTTTCATCCGCGTTTAAATGTTTTCATAATTTTTCATCGATATACTTTATCTATTTATGTGGTGTGCCTGAATCCTGACCTTTCTGTCTATAATTACGTATATATCCATCTGTCACAGAATTAGGCAAAAAATAACTTGGTTTTGCCTTATAACTATTTGATTATTTTTTGTTGTACATGCGTACAACGTTATCTAGGGTGAATAAGTGTTTTTTCCAGGTAGGCGACTGTACTAAAATGTGTCTGGCCGGAAATTACTTGCGACGACGGACATTAAAAGCATAATAAAAGCACGGGTATTTTACCCTGGCTATTACTCACTTTTCCATGGATTTAAGGGAGATCAATTTATAACCGACACACTGATTGTTTTGGATCTTGTTAAGGTGGGTACGCTCTCCATTGTGTTCTCCAGACATAGGGGTAAGTAAAATTAATATTTCATTTGATATGCGAAGCTTATTCAGTTTGTAATGTCATATCGTGCAATTATGTATTTATTACAACACTGATTTGAAACGTCTTGAACTTTGAATTACAATTTGCTATTAGAGTTTAATGTATTGGCATATATCTAGTGATTTTTCAGAACCCATTAGCATGACCAGTTTGGTTTTATTGTAGCTGACTAGAGCTGGCTAGAGCTGTCTGAAACTGTTTATTGCTGGCTAGAGTTTCCAGAGTATTTAATGCTGCGTGCTGTGATACGTATGGATGTCTGTACGTATGTCTGTACATGTGGTGGAGCCACGAATGTAGACACAGCTAATTCAGGGGTGATGTAAGCTGTCTTTACCTGTGTATAAGTATGACTGTACATGTGGTGGATCCGTGAAGGGTGCGAGCGGCCGATACAAGAGTGGGCCAACCCAAGGACTCAGTGAAACTGTGCGGTTGATCATTTTATGAATCGTACGACTGTACAAGGGTCAAAAAGCATATGTTTGTTCCAATTGTTGTGTCAATTAGGTACATTTTCATTTACATGAGATGATTTTGAATCTTAGTTGTATTCCAGGAGATTATACGAATCTCACTTACAGTGCATACCATTGTTTGAAACACATTTGAATACCTTGAGATTATTTGAATCTTAATCGTAGTCCATACGTGAGATTATGTGAATCTCTCGTTCAGTGCATATTATTATTTGAAACGTATCTGCAGTCCATGAGGTTTCTTGAATCTGTATTTCATATTGAATTCATATTTTTGGTTTATTTTCAATGTGTGAATGTTTTTATAGAGTGATTGGATCAATCGTATGTTGAGAGCGTGTGAGAATCATTGTATTTATTATACACCATATATTTTTCTTTATTAATTCATGTAATAAATTTCCATCTTTCACACATTGTGTTTGTGTTATTCATTTAATCCAAAACCCACCCAGTTTCTATTCTGCAATTTTTCATCGATATACTTTAGCAATTTATGCGGTGTGCCTGAATCATGACCTGTCTGTCTATATTCGGAAATACGTATTCATAAACACACCTGTTACTAATTTGTAGATGGTCTTTAATAATTTATAATGGATAAGTAAATGTATTAATTATACTAAAATGCACGATGTCATCAAGAGAAAGGCAGGTATATTATATCATCGATATACTTTAGCAATTTATGCGGTGTGCCTGAATCATGACCTGTCTGTCTATATTCGGAAATACGTATTCATAAACACACCTGTTACTAATTTGTAGATGGTCTTTAATAATTTATAATGGATAAGTAAATGTATTAAGTATACTAAAATGCACGATGTCATCAAGAGAAAGGCATGTATATATATTTATGATACATAGATTGATATAAATAATATTTGATACGGTTGCGAGATATTCAATGTCCTCATGGTGTAGTTTGGTTCTATATAGGAAAGAACCAAGACCAGTTTTCGTATTGTACCTGAAATATAATAACTCCATCAATTCCCTAGTTCACGTAGGGTTTCTACTTTTTTCCAAAACTTTATATGTGGAACTTGATTGTCTTTATATTCTTTGACATCACGTACATCATTTAACACAAATCTAACCAGCAAAACCTAAACATTGTATGTTTATTTTGCACATGAGCTTGACATTATTTGTCAAATGAGAAAATAATGATAAATAAATCAAAAGAGTTTTTTTTTATTGTGATCCACCTTTGGCAAACTAACATGCATATATAAACATTGTTGCTAATGCATGATATCGATTATATTGATCAATACTTATTAATCAATTGCGACATATGAAACAAAAACGATTTTTGTTCGTCCGTCGATTCGACGAGGATCTCTATAGTCATCATAGGGTTGGAGGGGCTGGTTCTGTTCTGTGCCTTCGCAGGCGGCTGATGAGACCGACCATTGCACGTAATGTTCGTTTGCATAAGGGGCATAGGATGATTGGAACATCTCCAGAAGGGTTGATGGCACGTGCTTTTCTGGCTTGTCTCATTAGCTCTGCAGCTGCTGTCCTGCTAGATTCGCACAACATGGAGCCTTTGTATCCGGAGGAATGCCAAGTGACTATCGTTTGCTGTTTGCTCATAGAAAATAGAGTTTATATTGAACGCTTTTAATTCAGCTTTCCGATTGTCTTTAAAGCGTATTGTCTGACCTCCATGGGATCGCTGCCCTTGCTGTAGCTCGCCATGGAAGATTTTCTTAGGCATCCAGTGGTCTGTCATGTATACAACATGTCCCAACCAGCGTAGCTGGGACTGCTTCAGGATGGTGTGGATACTGATGAGACCTGCTTTGGCGAGTACCTCAGTATATGGAACCTTGTCCTGCCACTTCATGTTGAGGATTGTCCTGAGACTTGTGCTGTGAAAGTGGTTCAGCTTCCTGGCGTATACGCTTTAAAATTTAGCAGCCACATCAGTCTAGAAGAGTACACAGGCGGATGTTCCGAAAATTGAGGATCTTTGTGTTGAACTTGAATATTTGGTTCTATTTTCTTTGCCCAGTTTTGCAATTTGTTTTAGTTTGGTTGGATTCTGTAGATAAGAAGCGAAATGTTGATAATGCTAGGTCCCAAGGAAAATAAACAGATCGATTGACATAGGACCCGCATAGCTAGAATTTATCCACAAGGACCTAAAGGTGAAATCGGCAGGTCAGATCTTCTCAGACGTAATAACTTGTTAAACAGAAACGGCAATGTTTTAGTTGCGGGGAGTGGGGTCACGTTTCCAGTTCATATCTGAAACGTAAGAGAGATTCACAGCAAGCAGCCGGTGCGTCGAGTGTGAACGTTCGTCCGTATGTGTAGAGAACAAGGATGTTAGTCGGCGAGCGCAAATAGAACAGTATATGAGCAAACACTTAGTAAACTACGTATAAGTGTAAGTTCTTGGGGATACTGCGTGGAATACTGTCCTAACGAAGCAACGTTTAGCCAGACCGGATCAATATCTGGGCAAAATAGTGTCGATCAAAATGATGCATAACATTGCAGTACAAGTGCCGACATCCCGTATCCACGTCGAAAGACCCTATTGAACAGGTGCAGTTAAAGCTTGTTGTGTCAAAGATCAGTTATAAGAATCTACTATGGCGGGTCATTTAAGGATTCCGAAAACAACATAGTATTCATGGAATTCAACTGGGTAGGGGCCCATGGCGACGTAACTAAATATTGCAAGTCATATGACATCTACCAGAAAACGGAATATAAATGGAAAGCTTGAAGCTCCGTTCAAACGCGTGGCGGTGGACATTGTGGGTTCAATATTCTCAAATATTTAGAGAAAGAATATATACATTTTGATCATTTCGATTACGCAGCCAGGTACCAGAACACTATCGCTCTACCATCCATCGAAACGGAGCAAGTGGCTGAAGCTTTAATGGAAATGTGTAGCAGACTAGGGATACCAGAGGAGATTCTAACCGATTGTGGGTCGCAGTTCACTTCAGAACTCATGGGAGAAGTCAGTAGCTTTTATATATTAGACAACTGTAAACCATTCCGTATTACCCAATGTGCAATGGGTTTGTTGAAAAGTTTAATGGAGCAATGAAACAAATGTTGCAACGTATGTACGCAGAAAGGCCAAGAAATAGAGACTGATAACTCCATGCTGCTTTACTGGCTCACGATAACCTTGGATTATCGCCCTTTGAACTTCTATTTGGACATGCATCACAATTATTTTACTGTATTTTCTCTACATTTATTTCTCAGTACTGACCTTTCCACTGTATGACAGTCGATACAAATCATATGTTAATCTAAAATATCTTCAAAGATTACTTCACGGTGATGTTCTTGTCAAAGGTTCACCTGTATTATTTGATAGGCTGCACTGTAAACAGAGCAGCACGTAAACTGAACACATATTTCACTTCTGGATCATCACCAAGGCCCTATTGCTCAATGTGCACTGTGGCCGAAATACACACAGACAACTACAGTCTGCGCTTATATTCTTAAGAATAAACAATTACCTTTAAATTCCTAAAGCAATTCATCAATGTAACTCTTCTATCATCACCAAATGAGAGAGGAAAAATGTTCTAAAATAGACTAGAACTACATTGGTAAGTACTCAATTGTAAATACTAATTGTGATGCTATTCCTATGGGTAGAACAGCACGATCATTACAACTCAAAGAACAGGGTTTTGCTTTTTTCTCCAACTGATAAGAAAGAAATGATGCAGATATATTGAGGAGGGGACGCCCGCATGTTTCATGCTAAGATGTTAAACCTACATTGTGATTGAAATGGTATGTAAATAGAACAAAGAGCGTTAAATAGCATTAGTTTTGCCGTTTCAGAGGAGTATGATGAAGAACAAGAGTACGTTACTTGGCTTAACATAAATTCACTGCTTTATCTTGTGAGGCTAAAGACGGGGTTGACGTAAGTCCCGATTTAACCAAATGCCAAGAAAATCAACTCAGGAATTCGATGGAAAATATCCAGGCGTATTTGCAAACAAGCACGGACAAACGGATGTACTGTATGTAACATCATATAAAACATCCTTCACTTTCGGGTCAAGGGTTACCCTATACATCGCACAGCTAGGTAGGTTGTCGAAAATGATTTGAAAGAGACTCGGGGTCATAGAGGAATCTTGTTTCACCTATATGTAGCCTGTCGTGCTGGCTAGAAAGAATGACGGAATTTCAATAGGAAAGGGACAGCCAAACAGGATTAAGTGGGGAGAAAACCAGACCAGGCCTGTTAACACATTAAAATACATTAAAGTTACTAACATATTTCGCCATACTGAACTACCAGAGTTAAACCAGTTGTTTAGTTTAAGAACCGGTGTTTCAGAGATAGGCCTCGGAACTGTATTGTTAGAGAAAAAATATGGAGCTAAATATTAACTGTGTTTTGGTTTGGTCTGGGGAATTGATAAATTCCAAACATATATTCCATCAACCTCATCTATTCCTTAGCATGGCTAAAATTACAAATTCGGAGTTGATGCGCAGGGTTTTGGCTTTGCCGCTGCATAGATTCCGGATTGAAACCATAAAAGGGACATAAAATGTAAACACAGATTAAATGAGTAGAACCCAAGCCATTTTCACATTACTTAGTCTCCTAAATTTGGAAATCATGTACACCATTTTTAGGTGGAGGTGTTTACCGTAATACCTGATATGAAGCGTCTGATAATCGAAGTGACACATTTGGTATACTGTAGTTTTTAATTTCATAAGTCTGCTCTTCTCCTAATGTGCGCGTGAAAAGAAAGATGATTTAGGCGTCCGCGCGGCACGTGCGACGTACAGAAACCGGCTACATATTAAGTGTGTTTGATCGGGATTTTAAATTAGCTTAAACAAAATTAGTCATATCGCTACTATGTCTGCAGTGTGGCAGTTTATAGTGATGTCTAGCACTGGGGCATCATGCTGCAGACATGTGACTCAGCTGGGGCTAGAGCCCACGACCTACCTCCCGATTTCGAGGCGGACGGTCTAACCGGAGCGGTTGGCTACATATTGAGACAGTAAATGTATTGCAACAGACTACATGGTAGTGTCATTTTACGCGTAGCCGTTAATGTGACTATCGTTACGGTGGACTTTTTCATCTAATTTGAACCAACCAATTGTGTGGGATGTATTTCATAATTTTGATTTGAAAGTGGTGAATAGATGTGGATAATGAAGCAGAACTTTGGTGTGCGTTGCTATGTTATTCCAAACGATTACTACTGCCATAATATTTTTTTTAGCGTAATTCAGACTATGTGTGGTTTGTATAACGTAGTTATGGGCGATATGTATGGTTCTATTCATCATAAATAAGGATATGCGTACCTATGCAATGTACCTGAATATTGATTGGATTGTTTGTAACGTTTTTCTTTGAACCCATTTCGATCTTAAGGGGCCGCTAGATCGGCTTCGCAGCAAGTAGCTGGAAACATTATTATTATTAGGCAATGACGGAATCGAACTGGCAAGTAATTCGTGATCCACATTTAAACCAAGATCATGATCCATGTTTATTGTTGTTGTTGTAGTAGGGGTTTACGCCATTTTTCAGCACTAGATAGGCTACACATGGCGGCCAGCATTAATTGTGGGAAAACCCCGGGGATAAAAAATCCGACCCACAAGAAGCTACTGGCAAGCTCTCTCTCACATTTCCACATTAGCTGAATCCGAGACACGAACCCACGCAGATAAGTGTGATGGTAGTAATCCGTAACGGAGAGAGCTTTAGACTACTCGACCACTCGGTGTCCCTTATCCATATTTTAAACAAACGTTTAGATATCATGAGAAAAAATAATACATTTTCTTTACAACTCATTTTATTTTTTGTTTCACTGGAATATAAAAATGAAAATGTACAAGCGAGAACTTTACATTGATTGTGTGCATCATAAAGTGTAGGAAAACATAGACAGACACACAGACAGACATATAAACAGCCAGCCAGACATACGTAAACATATGAAAATAACAATTTGAAGAATGATCAGAATAATAACATTCATACATACATGCATGCATAACGTAAGAACTTTTTAATAATAATAATAATAATAATAATGAAACACATTGTCGGGAGATAAACTGCCTTGATGTTGTCCGTAATGTCTAGTTTGTGCTAGTAAGTCTTATGTAATTAAATCATTAATTCAAATCTAATTGAACGCAGTATAATTCTGATGTAAGCTAATGTAAAATTTTCTTGACTAGAAAAAAGATAAATAATAAACAAGTTGAATCATTTCGTAAACATTACAATTCTATCTTTATACTAATTTATAAAGACACAGGTAAAAAATATGTGCAAGTGTAGTCGAATATACACTTGGAACTAATACTAATTTCGTATCCCTGCTTAATTTGAATTGTTTGATGTGGTATTCAAAATAGCCAGTTAAAACATTGGGATGCATCAAGCTAATTCATTTATTGTGATTCAGAAATTTTCTAAACTGAGTTTGCGCAGTCTTTTATCTTCGAAGACCATTCGATTGTCGAGTTGGCAGCTAATTTAATACCTGAAAAACTTTGAAGGTAAATACACACTTCATAGACAGCTACATCTCTGAAAAGAACACTGAAAATGACAGCTGAATTTCGCACTATCTTTCACAGCCTAACAAAGGTTATTTATAATGAGCAATCAAGTGTGTATAAGGTGTTATCGTGAAGATTCCGTCGAAGTAAAAAACCTTTGTCCAAATTAACAGATCAAAAGAACAAATAAAACTGTGTAAAGTACTTAATTCACTTGGTTTTTCCTTACATCCTTGCACGAATGGTCATTTTCTCAGACTTTGCTACTGTGTTTAAACTAGCGTTATCAATGACGTTGCTAATTTAATTTTATATATTACTTTCCTACACTTTGTTTCCATGGTAACATGCTTAATATTAAATGAGAATATTTTTAAGCATGAGAAAGGACCTCAATAAACTTGCTTGACATGTGTAAATAGACTGGTTAAACGTTTTACGAATTACGCTCTGGAAACGGAAATGATCCTGGACAGAGGAAAAAAAAAACGAGCGACAAAGAGATAGCTATATACATATCGCATCCCACCCTGTGTATAAACGTGTATGTGTGAAGACAATATTCTGTTCCGTCTTCTCGTGCGGAGAGCTATCACTTTATAATTAGGAACATTGGTGTCCTTTTCCCCATAACGTTTCCATGTTGGAATACGATAAGCTCTTGTATTGAACTATGTACTATTTTCTGCACATAGGAACATTGCTGTAAGTTTCCTCGTTCTCCCCATCGCCTGTAGTAAAAAGAAAAAAAGGCTTAATTCGACATTAAACAGAGAGAGAGAGAGAGAGAGAGAGAGAGAGAGAGAGAGAGAGAGAGAGAGAGAGAGAGAGAGGAGGGTAAACGTAGAGGATGGAAATAGGTTGAAGGATATAATTCCATGAATAATGGGGCCTATAATTATTACAAACAAAAGTAAAAGACGTACGGAATTTCTAAATGCATTTCTAATTATTTCTTTCATGTCATCCTACAATGACAGATTCCTGGTTTTGGTCAAATGATTCCTAAAAATGTTCTCTTGAAGAGCTTGATAAACGCAGACATAATAATAACCACGGCGAAATAACACAACAGCGATAACAATTACAAAAGCTCAATAAACGCAGACATACTAATAACCACGGCGAAATAACACAACATCGATAGCAATTACGAAAGCTCAATAAACGCAGACATACTAATAACCACGGCGAAATAACACAACATCGATAAAAATTACAAAAGCTCAACAATTTAGAACTTACTCATGCAATTATTATTGCAGTGTTGTTTCAGAAAATATACCCGGAACACATTAAATAAATAACATTTCTCAGGTGGTGTAGTCCTTATTTTCAATAAGTAGAGAAGTTTTATGGTACGCTTAAATTGGAACGATAGAAATGGAAATGTGTTTGTTTATGCCTGGTTCTGTCTTGATGCCTAATTACTGCAACACTGCAAATTTCAGATCATTACACACACACACACACACACACACACACACTTCTATGTCTATACATGTACATTATGTTTTGCGGAATATCCCCATGATGTCACTCGGCTACAGTTCACACGGGACAAACAGTTGCGCTCTTTCTATGTCTTTTAACTAAATTAAATTAAATGTGTGCAGACTCGTACGATATTATCTGATATATCATACTTTATGATACTATCTTACCATATTCCATTTGATGTAAAGATGCATTTGGAACAACAGATGGGATATTTTGAATTTGTCCATATAATCTGCTTCCAAAAGTAGCATGATCGTATGTTGGATCATATGGAATTGGTGGTTTTTCGTCCTGATGAATATGGTCATACGTCTGATCAACTTCCGGTGAGGAATGGCTTTTAATTTGATAAGCTTCTGGTTTGAACTGATTCTCATAGATATGACCAAAATCTGTTTCTATTTGGTCAGCAGTTGTAGTACCAGATGTCTTTTTTACGTTTGAATATTCACATTCTTCCAAATGTTTGGCTTCCTTTCCTTCATCTAATGGATTGAGGCCAATTTTCGAAGTTGTTTTCCTCCTTATTCGCCTGTAATTTTGTAAATTTATTTTAAACTTATTTATTTTATGAAAGGCAAGTCCACGGATGTCAAATTTAATTTTTAAAAATCTGTACATAATGTTTTTTCTTACTCATTTAAAAACGTGCTTAACCTCAACATAATATTTTGATCCGCTAGAATCATTTGAAAATAGAATCGACATATTTCTTTTCTTATTACAATTCTACAACATAAACAATTATTAACTATTCAGAAATTATGTGATATTAGACTGTTATCTAAGAGTAGCCTTTCAAGTTTTCATTTCTTCATTCCGTAAACAAGCGGATCTTAAGCTATTAGGGCGCCCGCTTTGATTATGCCTCTGCTGCTAGCCTCGCCACCCATCGAATGCCAAAAACTGCTTGGGTAGAAAATTTCGAATTATTAGAGTCGATCGGAACGACCTAAGGAAACAGTATGGCGGCCCAGTTTTAGTTGACGAAATATGACTTAAGACCCACTGTCTTAAGTGTTGACCTATAGGAATGTCCCGGAAGTCGTTGTATACAATTCAGAGGACAGAAATCATCTCAATAGTCAATAATTGCCTACCTTATTAAGCATACCACTGCGATTGCCAAGGCAACGAGCACCGTAAAGAAACCGGCAGCGAAACCAAGGTATATCCACATGTCAGCAGCTGGATCACCAAACCACAGTTGTTAATGAAATTCAGAAAAAAAGAAAAAAGAAAGTCGTAATAATACTGAATCGAAATGACCATGTAGGTTGGCGAATATTCCGTTAGGATGTAAGACCTAAAAAGGCAACACGCATATATTTAAGTGCACACACCTGAATACAGGCATGCATTACAATTTGAATTTTTGAGCTGTTAATATGTGTAAAAGTTTAAGACAAATGTATGGTTATGTTCAATGATTCGGTTGCCTTCGCAAAAATTAGATGGCATTCGTTGTAAGTTATTTTATTTTATTTTTTATTTTTTTATTTTATTTTCTCCTGTCAAAAAATAAAGAACGTGTCTTCATTAACTTAGCTCTTGTAACACGAATACGTGACTTTGCACTTTGCACCTGTTATGGACAACGATAGTATGTATGTATGTATGTATGTATGTATGTATGTATGTATGTATGTATGTATGTATGTGTGTGTGTGTGTGTGTTTGCTTGCGTATGTGAGAGTGTGCGCGCATGCACGTACATACATACATGATTGATTGATTGATTCATTTTTAACGGCGCACCAGTACTTTAGGCTATTTAGCGCCATACAATCGACTGTATTTATAAACGTTTAAAAATACTAAAAGGTTTAATATTGATAAGCGATATAACAAACCACATAGTTCAACATAAAATGGTAAGATGTTTAGTAACAATAAAATATGAAGCTTCCCAATCAACATACATAGGAAAGCACATACTCATGTATACGCCAGATGTAGATAGAAGGGGATCGATAGAATAGATGCTTAAATGCTCCAAGGTATGAAAATATTAACTTGCATTTTTTAAAATAATTCCGTTTTCTGTGACTACTTCCCGGTGTGACTGAAAGTGAAATGTGGGTTACTTGAGTAGTAGTATCTATCTATCTATCTATCTATCTATCTATCTATCTATCTATCTATCTATCTATCTATCTATCTATCTATCTATCTAATCTATCGCTCGCTCTCTCTCTCTCTCTCTCTCTGTATATATATATATATATATATATATATATATATATATATATATATATATATATATATATATATATATATATATATATATATATATATATATATATATATATATATATAATCTGTTTTGTTCGATCTGTGTGATGGCATACATATTGACCTGCCGGTATCGTGGAAGTTCACCATTCATCCCCCTACCTGTTTATATTACTACCGTCCGATAACATACTGGCTTTCTTATTCTTTAACTTGTTACACACGATATACACTTCTATAGCATCTAGCCTTTTACATATTATATGATGTAGTCATATTTAGAATGTATACTAGTATACATCACTTTACATTTACTCTTATCAATGCTATCATATGTATACAGTCTATGCTTTATACTTTTATACAGTCTATGCTATATATCTGTATATAGTCTATGCTTTATACTTTTATACAGTCTATGCTATATATCTGTATATAGTCTATGCTTTATACTTTTATATAGTCTATGCTATATATCTGTATATAGTCCATGCTTGATACTTTTATACAGTCTATGCTATATATCTGTACAGTCTATTCTTTATACTTTTATACAGTCTATGCTATATATCTGTATATAGTCTATGCTTTATACTTTTATAAGTCTATGCTATATATCTGTACATAGTCTATTCTTTATACGTTTATACAGTCTATGCTATATATCTGTATATAATCTATGCTTTATACATTTATACAGTATATGCTTTATACTCGTATCAATGTTTTATACTTGTTTACAGTCTATTTGTTATATTTTTATACAATCTATGCTATATATCTGTATACAGTCTATGCTTTATATACGTGTATACAGTCTATGCTTTATACTCGTATCAATGTTTTATACTTTTATACATTCCATTCTTTATACCTTTATACAGTCTATGCTTGATACTTTAATATAGTAATTGCTTGATACTTTTATACACTCTATGCTTTATACTTGTATACGGTATATGATTTGTACTTGTTTACATTCTGTATTTATGCTTGTATACAGTCTATGTTTTATACTTTTAAACAGTTTATGCATTATACGTTTATACAGTCTATGTTTTATACTTTTATGTGGTCTATGCTTTATACTTATATACGGTATATGTTTTGTACTTGTATACATTCTGTATTTATGCTTGTATACAGTCTATGCTTTATACTTTTATACTGTTTATGATTTACAGTTGTATATTTCTATATTTATGCTTGCATTCATCAGGATATGCTTATACTATTATACAATCGGTATAAAAGGTCGAACCCATGACCTCCTGCTTCCGCGGCGGAGGCTCTAATAACTAGGCCACCGGAGCAGTGATATGCTTAATACTATTATACAATCGGTATATAAATTATGTATACATGCTTATACTGCTATCATATATAGAATGTATGCTACTGTAGTATCTAAATAAAATCATATATACAATGATTTATACTTTTATCCTATCTAGACTTTATGCTTTTATAACCATCCAGATAAAATGTTGTACACTGTTATGCTACATAGACTTAATACTATTATAAGATCTAGATAAAATAAGGTCAAGAAATGTTGTATACTGGTATACTATATAGACTTAATACTATTATCCAATCAAGATAAAATGACGTCAATAAATGTTGTATACTGTTATGCTATATAGACTTAATACTATTATACGATCCAGATAAAATGACGTCAATAAATGTTGTATACTGTTATGCTATATAGACTTAATACCATTATACCATCCATATAAAATGACGTGAATAAATGTTGTATACTGTTATGCTATATAGACTTAATACTATTATACCATCCAGATAAAATGACGTCAATAAATGTTGTATACTGTTAAACTATCTATACTTTATACCACTATATGATCTAAATAAAATGACTTACCTGGACATGTTCTATAGAGCACCAAAATGTCATCAACATTCACCGTACCATATTCTACTTTTCCTTCAAATTCAATCTGAAAATCAGAACCATTCAATATGTTTATGTACTTAGTATTCCACCCCTGGGAACTACCTGCACAATTCCACAAAGGAGTCTTTAGTCCGTTTATATTCACATATTCCCACAGTGTATTACTGGCAGCACCCCTGATACTGTAGGAAAAGCGAAGACATGTTTGGAACATCCTGGGCTCAGACCTATTTATAACTGGTCCAACAAGCCGCGCTGGACCTGTCCCATTAAGAGAAACCTCAGAAGAAATGAAATTCCTTGATCCTGAAATGAATATGGTTCAATAAACGAAATAAAATAGAAATGAATAAGATGTTTAATTAAAACAAGCGAAAAGTTATTGGATAATGGATACAAATACCTCTAGATATTTTATCTGATGCTCTTCTCTGCAAAATATTTACTCAAAGAGACTTTGATAGGTCTTCATTCTGTAAAGACAATTAATGGACAGTGGACAGAAAAACATCCAAATCAAAAGAATGCGAAAATAACTATTTTCCAGTAGTTCCATGAAAACAATCTTTTAAAATATTGCATGATTTCGGAGAGAGAGAAATCTGGATGTTCTTGTCTGAAACATTTTCACATTTTTGCAGGAATGAAACTTAATCTAGTACATATGGATGAAAAGTAACATTCTTTACTTTTTTTCAATCTGACACTGTCCAACATAATACCAATACTTAACATAAATCGAAAATTACAATTTATTCCGTAGATCAGCCAATAGCTTGTTCATAGAAACTACTGTGATATGTACGGTGGCGCGTATAAATATTTGTAGCTTTGGTAATGAGCATTCCTCCTTTCTGTTTGCACTATTTTCCCGAGTCAAGTATCGACGCCCTATGCATCTTTCCAAACTTTGCGCTTGTCAATATGAACATGAGTTTTTGTTTTATATTGACTTATCGCTTTTGTCAAATCGTCTTGCTCTAAGGTCGATCCAAATCAGACTCTAGAATAAGCTAATCGTCTGCCTTCATAGGCACCATGTGACTTATCACGTTACCCGACGATTCTTTTCATAACTAAACCATGTCAATCTTGATATGGGGTGCTTATCTAAGGCCTATTACGAGATGATGGCTATACTACGTTGTCTTGCCTTCTATTTTGATTAAGAGGCAATGAATGGCAGCGAGCCTGCCTGATTGCTGTAACCAGTGGATATATATCCGTCTGATTAAGTGACCTACATAAATCTTTACATCCATGTATGTTACTACTTATCAGTTTCATGATATTTTGTCTTTATTTTGAAGTGATGAGCGTCATCAATGAAATATTTACCCAGAGCGATCATACAGTCATTAAGCAGCAACATGGTCACAAAATGTTGGACCAATTAGCAACGTTTTGGGGCATTTCTGCACTTAAATGTACTACCTGAATATTTAGTCAAAATGGACGAAGTACACTAATCAGCTTCAGGAAGAGTTAACACAGTCAATCCAACGAACATGTTATTTTTTTTAAACATCTGTTCAGACTAAGATGATGCTTTCTAATGGATAAAATGAACATTTTCAAAGGTTCCCAGATCTACGGGGCAAATCAGAGGAAGCAAACATTTTATTTTATTTTACTATTTTGAAAATAATGCATTCACCACTGATCAGCAGAATCGATATAAGACAACAACACGTCTATTTTAAGACTATAAGACTTTTGTTATAATTGTGCTTAGCTAAATGAAAGTAGTTTTAATAATAATAATAATAATAATAATAATAATAATAATAATGTCTTTGTAATTTGCATAATCTTTAGAAGCTCAAAGGCTTTACATCTTACATAATGATATGACTACAAAAAGCAAAAAACAAAACAAACAACTTGAAATTAGAAAAATTAAAAATATTTTAAAAAATAAAAAACTCAATGCTTCAATAAACCAAAAGATTAGAGCAAATCAGAGTTGTTGGATATGCGAAAGAGGTTATAATCATCGATACGAAAGAAGAAGAAGAAGAAAAAGAAGAAGAAAAAGAAAAAGACGATGAGGATGATGATGATGAAGAGGAAGAAGAAGAAAAAGAGAAGAAGAAGAATAAGAAGAAAAGGAAGCAGAAGAAGAAGAAGAAGAAGAAGATGATGATGATGATGATTCAGAGAAGGAGGACTGGACATGTTGCTCTTAATCAATGACCTGTCGTCTTACCTTCTCTTGTTAGATTCCAATTAACAATGCCGGTATTATTCCAGTTGCAGAGATCATTTTCAAAATCACAATCTGAAAAACAACAAAAGCGTTAATCTAATTAAATCATGACTGCTCGTCATTATTCAGCTTTTAATTTCACGCGGTGTGCGAAAGAAAGAAGAAGAAGTATTAAACAAGAGAATTACAAATACGATTACGTTTGTAATTATTGCGTGTTTTTAATGGAAAATATTTTATTCGAATTTTTATTCCTTACAAAACAAATGTTATACCGTAATAACTATTGAGAGAAATACCCCTACAAACAAATGTTTCTTCTCCCTTTCACCTTTATATATAACTGGAAACATGACCATTCAATAATGATTCCCACGTCCATATGGCAAAACTGAAGAAGTTTACATACATAAAAAGATTCTGATCGAAAGATGTGCCATACGTATAAAATAAATTGACATCAATGGGAAATATTCAAATTTATAGAGGGACCATACATATAAAAGAAATCGACATCCATGGGAAAGATTCTAATTCAAAGAGGGAGCATACATATAAAAGAAATTGACATCCATGTGGAAAAGTCTATTTCAAAGTGGGGCCATACATCCATACGTATGCAATAAATTGACATCCATGGGCAAAATTTTAATTCAAAGAGGGACCATACATATAAAATAAACTGACATCCATATGGAAAAGTCTGTTCCAAAGAGGGGCCGTACGCATAAAAGAAATTGACATCCATGGGCAAGATTCTAATTTAAAGAGGGCCATATAAAAACAATTTATATCCACGAGAAAGAATCTAATTCATAGAGGGAGCATACATATAAAAGAAATTGACATCCATGGGAAAGATTCTAATTCAAAGAGAGACCATAGATATAAAAGCAATTGACATCCATGGGAAAGATTCTAATTCAAAGAGGGACCATCCGTATAAAAGAAATTGACATCCATGGGAAAGATTCTAATTCAAAGAGGGGCCATACATATAAAGAAAATTGACATCCGTGGGAAAAATTCTAATTCAAGGAGGGGTCATACATATAAAATATAAAAGAAATTGACATCCATGGGAAAGATTCTAATTCATACGTATAAAAATTGAAAATCAAATTTGATGTATCTTCTCAATATAAATCTTCATAACATTTGGCCCAAGTCTAAGACATTCGTCTCATGTTATTGAGTGAGAGAAAAAAAACCACCAACCTTCAACCCAATGAGACCAAGAACGATTGACAGAATGTGCGGACATGGGTAAAAGCTGGTATCATTCCAGTCCATTCCTAATGCAAGAAGGAAAATTCGACATCGAAAGAGTCTCATATCTTATTATAGCATGATACATGAACGATCAAGTGTTTCGATCATCAGGCAGCACACTATGTTACCTCCGCTGAATATGATGGGGCTATACAAATATTAAAGCTAGATATACATCAAGTCCTCACCTGGACATATTCCTGTGATCAATAATATATGATCAATTGCGAGGTAACCTTGCTCTCCTGCCTTCCATCCACCGTTTATTGAAAGCTGATAATCCGTATGCCTTACATCCACTGCTACTGGTGTCCATCCGTGCTCAGAAATATTGACTATCTTTGATGAAACCTTAGCTGTCTGTTGTAAGCATCCAATTACTGTCACGTTAATATAAGCGCTAGTGATGTTCGTGGCGGTATACCAGGCACGAAGATAACGCGGAGTGGAAGATCTCGGGATGAATCGAATGAGATTTGTTGATCGGAACGTGACGTTAGAGTTTGAATAGTTCTGTGTAGTGAGTGCCAACAACGAGCAGTTATCTGAAACAAGAACAAAACAGGCTTTGTGTATTTGGTTATTGTGTAATACCATTCCCATGTTACACAATATAAATGCCAAAACAGCAGACGGTCTTGGAGACAAGTGAAATAGAGTATGCAGCAAGAAAGGTTTTCTTAATATACACTTCAAAATATATTTGCAGCTTGGAATAAAGATATATTGCAATTACCAATAGTTTATGATATCCATTTAACTTGCATGGATTCAAACAGTAATATAAATTTGATACTTCGTTTCTCTTATCGTTGTTCAAAAGATGCAAAGTTTGGCTGTTAGTGTTTTCTCATTTATAAACAAAGCACAATGAAGACACACTTCAACCATTACTTTGGTCGTAAATTATGTTTTCAGTGGGAACTTGTTTTCATGTGTAAGGAAGAACTTGAAAGTTAAGTACTGGCTGGTCTAGATGATAAGTATAGAACATTGGCTAAGAGTTCATATTCAATATATATATATATATATATATATATATATATATATATATATATATATATATATGGGTCATTATCAAAAAATGGAGGGATTTGAAATTTAAAAAACTGAAAAATAAATCAACTGGAAAGAAACCTTTATTGGAACAAAAACATTGTTTAAACATCACACGATGTAAATCTAATAAAATTCCAGCTTAATTCAACACAAGTATTTTGTAAACAAGACAAAACAATAGGTGGTAACCACCAAATGTCAGTGATGTTACCTTTTTAAAATGCCCATTTCTGATATGTATTTTTCTTTTTGTAGTCATTTATTTTGTTTTATTCTGAAAAAGAGTTCAAATGTGTAACAAATAATCCGATTTTATTTAGCTGAATTAAAAATAAAATACTAAATTAACATTAAAATACCCTGTTAAGGGAAAAAAAGTAAAATTTTAAGATTTTTAATTCATATGATGACAAAATTAAGAAAAGCTCAATAGAAATTTTAAATGTATTTGTTTTAAATACATTTATGTATTTATTATCAAAAAAGGTTTTGTCATTATTCTATTTCTTGTTTTGTCAAAATTGATAAAAACTCGCAGTAACATCACTGACAAAAGGTAACATCACTGACAACTTTGTAACATCACTGACTTTTACATCTATAAAGACAAAATGGTTAACATTTTTATGGTTGAAACTTTGTATCTTTAGTCAATATCAACATTTTATGCCAGACAATAAAGATATTATGACTTACAGCTAAGTTTAGACAATTTCTTTATCTAACAGTGACAGCAATGACAAGGCATGTAACATCACTGACATAATCATTCATATGTGATATCTTTCATAAAAACTGGAACACTATATTGCAAATGTCACAGCAAAAAGCATAGCTTCTTAAAAAGTTTTGTAATTAAGTACCAATAATTGAAAAATGCCTTTTATTTTGAAGTTTTGCTTTTTACTGTGATGATTAACATATTTACGTAATTTGAAAGTATTTGTGTGCTACCTGCATTAGAACTGCACCATTAAAATATATGAAGTACAATAAAACATAAAGCCTGGGACTTTGACCTTAAATTTCAATAATATATCTTATTAGTATCACTTATATATTTTACTGGAGCAATCCTTACTTTCCAAATAAAAATAACCACAAAAATCAATCAAAGAACCATTAACAAATCCAAACTTAACATAATAAAGTAAATATAGTTTTTAAGAACAAACACAAATTTGGTCACTTTAGTTCTCTTTCAGATAGTCAAGTATTTTCCCCCAAATAGCTTCATCGATGGAGTAATGTCTTCCAATTTTTGTAGGCTCAGAGATGATTGTAAGGACACGCTCCATATTGTACCAACATTCATCAACGAGTGTCCGTGGCCAGAAAAATGGGCTGTTTGTTGTGCCTCTTCCCACTCTGTGCATGCATCTTACATATACATCTGTATCCTCTGAATCAATTACTAATCTTGGGTATGGCATATTGTCATACAAAACTACTACATATTGTCCAATTAACTGACTAGGGGTGCATCTGATTTCAAATGATTGATCAGTTCCATTTTTCTGGTTTTCACTCAATCCTTGTTCATTGTTTTCAATATTTTCCTCTACATTATCTGTTGCCATTTCGTTGTTTTCACTTGTTATGTTTGATGCCATTTCATTGTTTTAACCCGTTTCATTTGTTGCCATTTCATTGTTGCCATCTGTTGCCTTTGTTGTCATTTCATTGTTTTCACCTGTTTCATCTGTTGCCATTTCATTGTTTTCACTTGTTAGGTTTGTTGCCATTTCACTGTTTTCACCTCTTTCATCTGTTACCATTTCATTGTTTTCACCTGTTGCCTTTGTTGCCATTTCATTGTTTTCACCTGTTTCATATGTTGCCATTTCATTGTTTTCACCTGTTTCATATGTTGCCATTTCATTGTTTTCACCTTTTTCATTTGTTGCCATTTCATTGTTTACACTTGTTACATTTGTTGCCATTTCATTGTTTTCACCTGTTTCATCTGTTGCCATTTTGTTGTTTTCACTTGATGCCTTTGTTGCCATTTCATAGTTTTCACATGTTACATTTGTTTCCATTTCTATTTCATGGTTTTCAAATTCATTCTGTTGCTCATTTGCTTGATCTTTGCTTTCAACAGTTTCATCTATAGGTTCAGATAGAATGTGTTGATTCTCTTCTTCTCTCTTCGGAAAATCCTTCTTTGGGAAATCTCTCTTCTGGAAATCCTTCTTCGGGATATCCTTCTTTGGGTAATCTCTCTTCGGGAAATCTTTCTTTGGAAAATTGACTTTTGTTACTTCATGCTGTTCATGAGGATCTGTAAATCTACAACGGCAGCTGATGTCTCTCACATAAATTACTCCAGGGCATTCTGCTTCATAAACTATCTGGTGGATCTTTTGTGTGCCAGGTACTGTCTTTAATTTGCTAGGGATCTTTTTCTGCTTCTGTTCTATCATATCATCTTGGACTTCATAAAGTACTACATTACTCTGACTTTCTCTCAGTGCATCAACAAATTCTTTTGCGTTTGTAATATCTTTTCCATGTAGGACATATCTGTTGGCTGTACGTTTAATAGCCCCTCCAATTCTATCAGGTGCCCCTTTCCCATGACCAGATTCATGGAAGTTCCATGTTCCACTTTTAAGTCCTCTTTCGCTTAGTTCCTGGGTAAACAAGAAGAAATTGTTCTTTTGTCTGTACTGCGTTGATGGACCGTCACTAAAGAAATGAATGGTGTCAATTAAAGGATATTTCTCCTGAATCTCAGTAAGCACTGGATCTAAGTATGTCTAAATAGCTGCTGGACCATGCTTTAATGAATCTGATACTGTGCAGAAGGATATGGGATTCTTTTGATCTTTCATGTGGTAAACACCAGTGTGCAGAGTGATTTGAGATTTTGAGGCACCAAAATGCATACTCTGAATTTCTGTTGACATCTTTGTTAAATAATTTTCGGCAAAGTCTACATGTATAAGTACTTCATTTTCATTTAGGCTTTCATTCAGTTCTGTGTAGTACCTCATTTGAGATGTTATATTAAATATTAGGGTGCATCAAACGCCCCAATGTCAACCAATTATGATGTCCCTAGTTTTAGAACATTCCTTTGGTCATAAAAAGAATTTCTGCCAATTGTTGTCTAATTCCAACATTGTTTAGGGGGTCCACCTCAATTAGCAAGATTTGCATTATGAAGCATTATATTGCGATATTGATTTAGCTGAATGTTATTTGCTGTTGACCTCTTTACTTATTTAATATTTTACAATGGTATTGAAACTGATTAAATAAGTATTCTTTGCTTGTTTATTCAAGTTGTTTGTGAAGTCTGCAATCTTTGAAAGTGAGTTTTTACAAAATATTTCAATTTTATCTAATTTTGTATTAAACTTTTTTATTTTTATTGAACTTATTATATTATACTTTCATGTTGTCGCAATTCTATAGCCTGTTTTACAAATGTTATATGCAAACTGTTATTAGTCCTTACAGGGCTGTTAGATTTAGCACATGTTGACTGTTAAGTGTTAATCACTATTGTTATATTCATGTTGTTGCCAGACGCCAGTTGAATAATGGAAGGTAGTGAAGAGAGTACCGTTCTAGGTCTGCAATCAACTCCTCGTTCGGCTACCCTGTCCCAGAAAACTCCTACAACAAGACACTCATCTACAATATTCGGTCTTGGCAGCAAGATAACGACAGAAGACTCAACAATTACTGGTTCGCGTCTGCCTACATGTCTGTAAGTCTTGCGGTGTTTGATGCATCATCTAGCTGATGGTGCGCATGAAAACTGTACCAGATGGGAAGCAGCTAAAATTGTCTTGCCAAAGGTATGTGTTTTATGAGAAAGCCCATATTTCGATGATTACAGAACGCAGGGCATGCGAACGATTAATTAAACTGCTTGACAACAATGCTAAAAGTGAGAGCAATTCCAATCAACCGCCGATCAGCCCCGAACTCCCTGAACAAGCTAACAAATATGAAAGAAATGCTAGCTCAGACATTCCCATTGTGGCCTGTAAATGCAGAACAACTCATCAAAAATCCGGAAGATGTGGCTTTCCTGCAGTCAATGAAGACCAACCATCTGGCAACATTCGGACCACGTGACAAAGTCCTTGCAGCCAAAGTCCAGCGTCACGAACAAAGGGACAACATGGAAGCACGGCGGCGCGAGAGAATGCAGAGTCACTTGAAGTCGATGACTGCACCTAAAATACTCCATAACAGCGACAGTAGCAGCAGTTATGAGGATGTTGTTAGTGATGGAGAAGTTGGCTCATTAGCTGCTGGTCCATCCATTACACCAAGAACTTCGAGAAGTCACGAGCGAACTGCTTGCACAGGAACACCTGCTTTCATCCCTCACGACATCATTCAACGACCCAAACTTGTTCAACTAGCTACACGTCTGAAGTTGACTCGAGTGCAACAAGCTGCATACACGAAGGCATTAGTGGCAGAGGCAGGTGGTGATACTTCAAAGATATCCACATCATACTCAACCGCAGACAAGTCCAGGCGTCAGATAGGAAGATTGATAGCAGAGAATTGTAAGGACCAATGGATCCCGCCAAAATTGGTATCCCTGCATTAGGACTCAAAGCTGATGCCATCACTGTCAAACCAGAATATCACAGAAGAACGTCTCACTGTCGTCGTAAATGTCACAGAATTGAAGAATTTGCTGAGCTGTGCACAGTGTTCTTTGATGGAGAAACTGAAGATCATCCTGTAACCTTCAAGCGACCAGGAGCCTTACAGAAAACCAGATGGATGGCTAAACTCATCTATTCGATTAAGATATACCTGTTTGAGCTGCAAATTCAACAACTACCACGTAACACTATTACTACACTGCATCAAGTTCCAAAGGTGAGGGCGTTTGTGAACTTCGCAACACTGGTCTACAGCAGCTGGTGGATGACGTGCAATTCAGCGGTAGATGCGCCGTGGAACGACCTGCAGTTGTACAAGTCTTTATTGCAGTACAAGTTCGTGAATCCAGATGTCTCTCAGAGTGCACTGCATGCCTTCAAACTGCATCTCTGGTACCTGACTGCAGAGATGATTCCTCTTGCTCTATGAAGCAGTAAGGTGTCTGATGCTGAACGGCAAGCCCTTGCAGACAGTCTGCTAGCTGTTAAACCAGAAACGGCCCTCTTGGCACCACAGAACCGGTTTGGAACAGGCTTTGGCAAGCCAAAGTTTCCAGCAACTGTTACTCTAACCACAACTCTTGCTGATTTTGCTAGTATTGATTCTGTACACATTCACTCTTCTTCAGCTGAACGCTGAGTTCATGACTGAAGAAGTTGCGAACTGGCCAAATTCTGCTGCGTACCAAGCTTCTCTCGGCAACCTTCAATCGCTGAATGTTGTCAATGACTGTGCTGAGAGAGGTGTTAAGCTCAGCTCAGATTTCTTGGCATCAGCAAGAGGTGAAGAACATTACCAGAACGTGCTGCAAGTTGTTGAGAAGGACCGTAAAGAACTGCCCAACTTGCGAAAACGCTAAGGACATAGCGACTAACTGAAGAATCTACCAAATAACTACCATTGACTTTAAAACATTGCTAAATGTAGAATATATTTAACTATATTTAATATTTTAAACATTGAACAAATCATTTAGAAAAATGTTGAAAACAACATATAGTCTGAATTCATTGCAATGAAACTATTGTCTCCGATGAGTTGAAAAATGTTAAAAGATGTAGTGAATGATTAATTTGTTATGTAATAAATACTTCTAACACCCGTTGTATAAATTTAGCATCATACTATTGAATAGAATCAGATAAAAACTGAGCATGTACTATTGCAATATCTATATACAACTCTGCATGCAATATTATATAACATAATGACATGTTTAAAATGAGTGGAAAAACTGGAAATATGCGCCAAATGGCGAGTTTTCGATATTTTGACAAAAAATCATTTGAATGGTGGACCACCTAAATGTACTTCAAACTTCACCAAACTTTGCCATAAATTTTCTTTTTTTATTTAAAAAAAAACTAGACAAGGGACAAAATGATCCATTGAAGTTAAAAAAAATATGGGGCGTTTGATGCACCCTATTAAATATGTGCCGTTTGAATCTAACCATCTCTTCATCAAACTTTTCAACTAACTGCATTAGTTTTCCTTGCTGTTTTTCTTTTACTGTAATGGTTATTTCTTTTTTCTCAGATTTTACAGACCGAGTTTCTCGTTTAGTTGTCCATTCAGTCCATTCTACATTTTTAGTGTTGTCACGTTCTTTCTTCACAAGGCTATGACCTCCACACGTAATGCAATCATTGTACATGCAATTTTTATCTTCAACATCACACACTGCCAAGGAAACAAGTTCTCTCATATCATTTGACTGCAATAGTTCCATGGAGTTGAGAGACTGTATAAGAAGTTTAATGTTCTCATGAAGTTTGCAAGCACACGTATCTCTGTCTTTTTCTGTTGGACTTACTACCCAAAATGGCCTTAGTCGACAAAAACTGGTATAACTGATCTTTGTTTCTTTGTGTTCTTGAAGAAATTTCTTATGAAGATTTGTTAGGCTGTCAACTAAAATTCTCTTCTGCATCTTGACTTTTAGTCTTGTTATTGTCTGTTTCACTCCTGGTGTCAATTTGCTAACATCATCTCTCTCGACGAACGTTCTTATTTGTTTTCCTAATCTGATCGTGAGGCATTTTTTCTTTTTTCTTTTTCCATGGGAGTTGGACACACCTAGTTCTTCGCTTGCAAATTCAAGTAAACGTGATCTTTTTATTAGGCGTCCAGCAGCAATACTTATGATGTGATTTTTCTCTTTACGGTTTCCTTTTTGGTATTTCTTTCTTATTTCTTCAACTAATGCACTGTTGAATGCTAGTTGTTTTCTGACCTTTTCTCTTGTCTTTGGCAAAGAAAAATTTCGAAGAAGGGCTTTTGTTTTGCTTCTTGGAGTGGCACCATCTTTGTGTTTTTCTCGAATCCACCTTTGTTTGTACATATTTACTCTCTTTACCAAGTTGTCAATCTTTTTCTCGAGTTTTGAATTATCTCTGTAACACTGACTTTTCTTTTTTGCCTTATTTTTTCTGTCTGCTTGCATTTGTCTGCTATGCCCAGGATTTTGTGGTGATTCCAATCGATTGCTTGGTCCTGGAATAGGTATGTGATCATTTAAGTGTTCATGTTGACTTCCATCAGGTGAAGTTGGAGGTGTAACAATCAATTCTAAGGCCTCATGTTCTTTGAGTTTTCGTCTATGATTAAGCTGGTCCAGTCGCCATTTTCTTCTTGTATGTCGTTGGTCTCTGTCTGACATTTCAGCAATTGTTTTTCTCTTTCCAACACTTTTATCTGTTTCATACTTCTGCCTCGATTTTGCCAGGTACTCAGCTCTTCTTTGTGGGTCACGATCACGTCTTTCACGATATCTCCGCTGTTTCTCTGCTTTAGAAAGTGGCTTCTTTTTCTGAAAAAATAACAGAACTTGATATACTCAAAGTTTTAATGGCTGTTATTTTAAATGCAATGTTTCTTTCTTTGTTAACATTGTTTACATGTATGATGGTTGTAAAATGCATATATTAAATAGTTTTTATTTGTCTTTATCTGACATTAATTGTATTTGTTTCAGTTATATATTGTCTTTTTTAATAAAGAGAAATATGATCATCTTTAAGTTCTTGAATGTGAAATCTAACCAATCGTGTCTCACAACCATGTTGCATTATTTTGTGTTTATTACCAAACTCTAAGATTGCACTGGAATAGGGTGTACATTGTTTAACCCACCGTTTATTTGAAATGCCTGTACCAAATCAGGAACATTGCAGTTTTCAGTTTCTTTTATCTGTTATTAACTTATTTTGTTGATCTTTTTCTTATTGGACATTTCAGATTGCTCATTCCTGTTTAGTTATTATGTGTTACCTTTATTCCCAACACTCAAATGGTATACTTACTCCGTGAGGAAGCATTCTGATTCAGATTAAATATTATTTGCACTTGAAACAATACTTCAGTATTTCTGAAAAAAAAGACAATGATGTATTATAAGTGGTGCACTGTTTATTTAAAAATAACTCTTTTTTTTTCCATCAATGGTTCGATAAATTTTGGATTTAGCATTATATGAATGAGAAAAAAAAAACAGTATTTCTTGAATTTGTCAGTGATGTTACCGTGTCTTGATTAGTATGTTTGTAACAAAACATTTATTGAAATATAGTTTTTAATGGGTATTGTAATGTTTGAATGATTAAAGTTTAGCCTTTCAAAATGATGTTCTGCTTTTTTGTTATTGTTTTTCTCTGTGTGCATTATAATTAAAAGATTTATCAGTGATGTTACCATTAATGTCAGTGATGTTACCATTTGGAATTTACAATGATTTATGGAGCTCATCAAACAAATTTTGATCACAAACATTAATCTCTAGTATTTTCACTATTATATTTATTATATTTAATAATATTGCACTCAAAATATGAATATTTGAACATTAAAACTGTCATCTTTCCATTTCTTTGTCAGTAATGTTACATTTTTCAGTCAGTGATGTTACAAAAGAACTTCTATAATGTTTCAAAATATTAATATTTCCATCCACATCTTCATTTTAAATGTTGTTTTACCTTCATTTTGATCTTTTTTATTAGTGTAAGTTTTTAAATATGTACACCATATTTTTCAGTTTTAAAAAAACATATTTTAGTTTAAATTATCAGTGATGTTACTAAATATGTCAGTGATGTTATGTTTTCGATAAAACATTGATTGACAGTCAATATTTGTTTAAAATAATTGTTTTTTAATATTATTCAATTTATAAGAGTTTGTATTATTCTAAAATTTATTGTTTTGTGACTTATTTTAACCTACAATTAGATAATTTCAAAATAATCAACTTTTAAAAAAAAATTATGTCAGTGATGTGACTAATACCATCAGTGCTGTTACTTTTTTATGGTAACATCACTGACTGTAACATCACTGACAAAATTGCAAAAAACAATATTTTATTTTTCAACAACTGCTCCCTGAGAAACAGGAAGTTTATTTCTGCAACATGTGCATTTTGCTTGTGTTTTCAATAGTATCTTTTTTTAGCTAAAGTAATTGTTTATATATAAATATCTGGTAATATCAATGACAAGAGAAAAAAGTATGCATGTGTTTGACTCACGTTTTTCGATTTTTGTGGCTAAATCTTCATATTTTTCCAACTGTTCTTATGGCGTCTGCAACACACAGGAAGTGCCTTTGGAGAATCTATTGCAAGCTTTATTGTACGAAGAAAGACAACTGTAACCCATCAGCAAAAGTAAAAAAGTAACATCACTGACATGGAATTTGAAACCGACCTTCTCAATGCTAAAATTTTTTCGTGGAAGGGAATTTTGTACAAAAAACTACCTTCGTCTACTGTAGCAATTGGTTTTCACAGTTTATAAGAAAGAAATGTAAAACTAAAGCATTTTTTGAGGTATAAAAAAATACATAAAGTTGAAATTTTAATTTTGCAACAGGCAGTTTTTGGGGTGCTTATGACCTTTCAAGTCAATTTTATGAAAATTCATCAGAAGTAATCATGTTTTCTTGATATATTTTTAATAAATATAGTCACCAAAACATATTAGAATAAAAAACACATGCAAATACGTTTATCTTTAAACAATATTTTGGGGCAAACATTGGGAACGCAAATCCCTCCATTTTTTGATAATGACTATATATATATATATATATATATATATATATATATATATATATATATATATATATATATATATATATATATATATATATAGTTACGTGCTTAGTCTCGAATAAGCAGCAACATAGAAAGAAGTGAAAATAACAAACTTGTAAAAATTTAACAAACAATTTATTGAGTACAAATATTTTCATGAAAGAAAATAAATAAACTTACGGTTTTAGAGTATCAAGTCCAAAAATTAATCTAAAAAAAGAATTCACAATATAATCCACTAGTGGAATTGCAAGAGTCCTGATAATAAAATGTACTAATAGTTCCCGGTTCGAATCTTGACGATGTAATACAAGATGGACGACGATGTCACGTGATGAAGTCAGTTTTAGTTTTATGATACTTCAAATGAGCACACTATTATCCAGATAAATAATACAATAAATTCCTCTTGATCCAAACGAATTTAAAATAATTTCCAATATAAAGTAATAACACAATAAATTCCTCTTGATTCAAACGAATTGAAATAATTTCCCGTACAAGGAAACTCAAGATAACTCAAGATAAAGACAACTATTTCTAACAGCCCAGAGCTTCAAGTTCTACTGAACCGTTAGCTTCTAAAACACACCTATATACTGTTCTTTTACGTAAACAAGGATGGGGTCACGTGATATTCTGGAAGCTTTTCGAACAAGTTCACATTTACCAAGTCACGTATACCGTATGAGAATTAGCCATGTTCTTGGAATCAACCAATCATTTTTAAAGTCCGTTTATCACTCTGAAACCAGGTCAGAAATGAGGTCAACATCTGATGTTTACCTGCCTTGAAGCAAGGTCAACACCTGGTGCTTACAGATGACCCCACCTTCTAGAAAAATACATCTCCCAACTAATGAATTTTAAACCCAAAAATGTCGAATTTGAATCTGACAAAAATAAATAAATTATTTAAATCAAATATACGTAACAGTATATATATATATATATATATATATATATATATATATATATATATATATGATTGTTTGTTTCAGGGTTTCTTGCATAAGCGACGATCAAGATAATAACATGAGTTTTATGGGACATTACTGGGCAGTAACACGTTCTTTGTTACCTGAACAAAACTCATGCAACTCTACTGGTATTGTTGACTCTTCCGTCCGCGTGTAATTCTGCCTTGTCCAATACAAAAGGTCATTTCCCGTTTCTTGGGTCCAGCCGCATAGCCCATCCTCAAAGTCACAATCTGTGGTGGAGTTCTCTAAAAGTATAAAATACAAATTGTTGACTCTAATATGGATCTTACTTATATCCTGGCAGAACACATTGATTTGTCGTTGTATTAAGCTGAACAATATAACGAAAATGTACTGGGCTAGTTTAAATGCAAGCGAAAACTTTTGCAAACATTATGAACGATTTCCAAAGAGACTTTAGAGTAATCTTTTATTGTTGTCATTTAAATGCATTTAAATTAGTTCCTGAAAATCTAGATGGAATAGGTGGTTCATGGTTTAATTAACCTATTATAGTCACCTACAAATGTCAATGGCTTCTTATCAGCTGTAGTGTTTGCTTTCTGAGAAACAACGCCCTTTCGTGTAAGAAGCACGGTGATGATTTGTTTGTAATATTTCGGAAGCACTAATTGGACGTGACGGATTTGGCGTCGTTGGCTTGGTTTGCATAATTTATGTATGTATGTATGTATGTATGTATGTATGTATGTATGTATGTATGTATGTATGTATATATATATATATATATATATATATATAAATATATATATATATATCCGTGTGTGTGTGTGTGTGTGAGAGAGAGAGAGAGAGAGAGAGAGAGAGAGAGAGAGAGAGAGAGAGAGAGATGGGGTGGGGTGGGGTGGGGTGGGGCAGAGATAACTTCATTTATGTTAAGTTATCGATTACAACTAGATTTGTCACATTTGTAAAAACATTTTCTTTAACAGAAAAAAAACCATGTTATAGTATTTTAAACTCATATCAACATCGATATTGCAAATATAACTACCTTCGGTCAACAAACAGCCAGTTAGATCAAATCTCATTGACGGATGTTGCTGGAACTCCCAGGTATGAATCCGGATATATTCAGCTTCAAGTGGACATTCAAGCTGGTTGACTTTAATTGAGTTCTGGTCATCGTTTCCAGGAAACAACTGAAGTCAAAATTATATATATATATATATATATATATATATATATATATATATATATATATATATATATTTCAAGAAGATAAAAACAAATACATATTGTATGTATATTTGATTTGTTTGTTGGCTTTTCTCAGTGGTTGTATGGAATGTATGTGTATATTTTGTACGTGCTCTTTTTCAAAAATAAAATTAATGGTGTACCTGACAATTCATATGTAATACTTGTACATGAAGATAGATTTACTATTCAGACCATTGGAGCATGTAACAAGGATAATTATATCTTTTTGTAGAATATTAGTTTTTCACTTGGAAATTTCTAAACTTGTTAGCACGTTTGAGACTACAGGCAAATCAGAGTTGGAATTGTTTTGGAATTTCACTAGAGTTCAATTAGACTTAGATTTCACTGGACGGATCCTATTTCAAACTAAAAGGTAATTCGAGGATACTTTTTGGATATTGGTGTTAGAGTCTAGCTTACAAAATTACCTTTGGATTTCCTGTGGGGTAATTGACAAATAGCCAAGTCGTTCTGTTCGTACGATAAGAAACGTAATAACTCTTTACATATTGGATGCTTAAACGGTGATCCCCTGTATTGTTTCGACCCTGTGTTTGAATTGCCTGAATAAGGCTCAGTTGTTTCAGTTGCACCTGTCAAATGAAGATTAAATTATTAGAATTGCATTGACATTTAACCACTTATGCACTATTTCCTATTTAAAATGAAAGACAATATGCATCAAAAAGAACAAAACAAACAACTGATTCATGTTTCAGCTGAACCAAGGTCCCAAAAATCTGAACAATGTTTTAAGTCTAACGATGCTTTTGGTCACAAACCCTGTTGTTGCTAACATGATCGCAAAAGTTGTTGGATGCCCCAAAAATTAATCAATTATTTAGAGTTTTTATTGTCTTGTCATTTTGTAAATCGAACTAGAGAAGTTACACCGAAATAATTGTTGCTTAGGTGTATCATGACCGTAACATATATGATGAATCATGGCCTTAGATGATGTTTCACGGTCTTCTGTGACATAAACGATGTATTATGTCAGTGACATGCATGACGACAGCGATATTTATTAAAATATTTAGCAATCAATGGAGTTGCACGCACAGACAGAATACGAGTGGCAGGACACAGGAACAACATTCATCAAATAATCAGTCGATTCTTCCTCAGCCCCTCGTCCTTGCACATATTTTTGTTGATTGTAGTATCTACATTATTTGTCTCTGTTAATTCATATTTTTGGATGATATTTCTTGGAGTTGAAGTCATTGTCATACTAGAATAGCCACCCTTTTGACTCATAAACACTCTGGTATTAACACTTTCGTCACTTTCTTCTTTCAAACCAAATTCACGATTCCACTTTCTTCTAACACGGTTTTTCAGGCGTGTCATGAGCTTCACACCTTTAGTGATGTTATACGGAGTTATGGCCCTTTATAGCGTCATCAAATACATCCCACTAGCTTGAACACATTTAACATTCACATTTTTACTTTCATTTGAACCAGATGTGCTATGAAACCTATAGACGGCTTAGCATGAGTTAGATGATGATGAAATTTTGATCAGTACCTAGAGAATGTGGTACTTGATCAACTCAGATTGGCATCCTACAGCCGAAATTGTGAATAATGCAGCAGTTAGAGGATTTTATTTTTTCTTTCGTTTTCTTTTGTGAGGATCTGGCTTAGTTTGCTTTGTTTCGCTGTAAAATATAATTTTTGGAAATGACTTGGATGCATTTTAAGAATATGAGATTTT
>JARLTB010000241.1:2055000-2297820 GCA_030141615.1 Unio pictorum
CCGTCGGAGAGTAAACATTGGAAGGCGTAACTTTACCAAGACGACATTGATGGGCTGGCAGGCAGTGAAAAGAAGATTGCCACATTAGTGAAGAAACTGGATGAAGGATCTTCCAGATTTGACATAGAATTAAGCACTGTGAATACAAAGTTGATGAGAAATAGTGGTAAACAAATCTCAGCCAAGAGAACATGAACTAGAGACAGTGGGCCAATTCAAATATCTTCGTTCCATAATCATCTACGATGGAACAAAAGCAGAAACATTGTCACGTGCAGCACGAGCGACGTTAGTCAAAGCTAAGACCCATCTGGAGAGAGAAAAATATCTATCTGAAAATTAAAATCAGACGATTGAGACCACTAGTCACCTCAGTCTTTTTGTATTCATGTGAGGCCTGGATTTTTGACAGCAGACTTACAATGACGTACACAGGCACTTGAAATGAGATGCTACAGAACCATCCTTGGCATCTATTACATGGACCACATCACAAATGAAGAAGTGCGTAACACCATCAGGGAGAAAGTAGGCCAATATGAATACATCCCCACCACTGTCAAAAAGAGAAAGGTTAAATGATATGGCCATGTCACTAGAGCCATCAATCTATCCACAACATTAATTCAGGGCAGCTTTCAGGTTGGCCGTAGAAGAGATAGACAGAAAAAGTGGACTGAAAACATCATAGACATATGGATTAGAACATGATCGAGACAAGTGGATGAAACTGGTCAGATGTTCAGTAGCACAGTGCCTCGAAGACCACATTACGTCAAGACACGGATGATGTAGATGATGATGAGCTAATAATCACATAAAAAATTGACAGAGCTTGTTTTTTAAGTCTTCAAGTAAGTATTGATCGAATTTGTTTTCTAATTTATGATATTTAGTATTTGTCATTACCTATTTGCACTGTTGTTCTTAAACTCAAATTATCCATCTATTAGACAATTAATTAGTACAACAGTTGTGAAAATCAGCTATGTTGTTTTGTGTAAAGTACGTCAGTACATTTGTTGATTGATTGATTGATTCATCTTTAACGGGGCACCAGCACATTAAGGCTATTTAGCGCCATACAATAGGTTGTATGTATACATGTTTAAAAATTCTAAAATGTTTAATATCGACCAGCGATATAAAAACTAAATAGTTCAAAGCAAAAACAATAATGGTAACAGTAACATATTAAGCTTCCCAATCAACGAGAGATGTCAATGGTGTATGTTGATGAATATAGATGAAAAGATGTTGAAAATAAGGGGCGGTATTTACATTTGATAAAAGTGCTCTAGGTGATGTCATACAAGTTATAGCCCTAAATGAAGAATTACTTCCTTAAAGAAATCTAAAATACAAGTGATATATATTGTATTAAAAAGTTCCTTCATGTCATGTACATTATAATACTTATCACGCTAGGTTGCAGGTCGGAACGCTCTGTCATACAGTTCATAACAGTGAATGGTTCATTGCAAGTAACGCACTCTGGTGGATCGTCACCTTTTTGTATGTGGGAGTATGATATATATGTATGACCAATTCTGATTTTTGCAAACGGTAATTTAAAATCAGATAGTTCTTGGTGCAGAGCCATCTTAGCAGCGCGATCTGCTTCGTCATTACCTATAATACCAATATGGCTAGGTATCCAACAGTATACTATATTGTATGAAGTACTTAACTCCGTATTGTTGACGAGGAAATTGAATAATAATGGGTTATCCAGTTTTCTAATGTTTAGTGACTGAAGCACTGATAGTGAGTCACATAAGATAATGCTATTTAAAATACGTTTCTTTTCGATAAATTTCAGAGCAAGGTCTATTGCTCTGATTTCGGCTGAAAAAATGGCCGCATCGTTTGGTAAACGAACTTTTGTTATGTGTTTGCCACTAAAGAAGGATGCAGCAGCCTTTTGCCCATCCTTTGATTCATCAGTATAAATTCTAGTGTAGTTTCTAAGTTCGGTGAGGAGTTCATGATAAGAGTTCTGGAAGATGGAAGGGTTTGTCTCAGAATTTTTCCCATCGTGTAACGCAAAATTCTCTTTGGGATTTTCCCGAGACAAAAGTTTTCCGAACTGTAGAGAGATCAATTTTGATACTGTCAAGGCTGGATGATATTCTTATGCCAAATGAAGGTATGATATTTGGTTCCTATAAAGTTTTGTATTTTTGGGTTGCAAAAGATCCGAAAATGCAGGGTTAGGGAGTTTTTGATCTTAATTTGAGATCACACTGTGCAGAAAGCATTTCTCTGCTATTTGATAAAGGTGGTTCATTCGCTTCCTCGAGAAGGCTTTCACATGGAGATGTCTTAAATGCTCCCAGAGCGAGTCGTATTCCCAGATGATGAATTAGGTCAAGCATTTTCAAATATGACTTCCTAATGACTTCCTAATGAACCATAAACGACGCATTCATAGGCTAGTTTGGAACGGATAAATGTTCTATTCAAATTGTATACATATGTACATATTCGTATTCATAATCGGACTTAATTGCACCGAATAGTGACAAATAACAAACTTTTGAATAAAAAATCTGGCCGTAACAATAGATGCCTTTCTTGTAGGAATTCATTGTCCTGTTATTTCTTTATTTTCTGTTTAATCTAAACCCTTAGTTAACTTTTCAAGGGTTTGTCCCATAAAGGGATACATAAGTGCAAATTTTAATATATCCTTGGTTATTAATTATCTCTTTTTATTCTAAATGCGTTTGTCAACTGAGGAGTAATTACTGCATCAATTGTATTTTTCTGCAGTGATATTATTTTGCATCGTTCTAGGGACCCAGATACACTTTTTCGATTATGAACAAATATGAGACTTATCTAGAAAATGTGATATGAATTTGGATATCTTTTGTTTAGATTACTGTCATTACACGCAGGCCCGCAATATTATCTAGATAAATGATCGTGGTCGCAGTCTTTCTGAGGGTTCTTATTGATGTTATGCACTACTATGTGTGCTAATAGTGTTGCCATGCACCTTTCTCCATCTCTAAAAATGTGCTGAAGCAGAACAAATATACAAAAGATACATGTACATATACAAACAATGAAATACGTATGCATAAGTAGCGCTAGTTTACCTTGCTCCGGTATTTTGGATGAAATATCCTTGGAATTAAACGTTTTGATGAATAAGATGCACAGAAAAAAGACGAATGTACATTTAAGTCGTAATCCCATTGCAAACTGCAGTCAGTTTATCTTTTCACTAAATCTGCTGGAAAGTTTTGCTCGTGTGAATTTTTCTGAGTGATTAGTTGTCATTTTACGTAAGTACGCTAGATTAATGTTCCTAGTTATATTTCCCACATCAGTCTCCTTACTTTATGGCATCTACTTCACGAGTATATATGAAAATATGCTCTAGGGTCACGAACTTTGTCATTTGAAAACGCTTGGATCTTCGCCACTTCACAACGTCCTGGTTTACCTCAGTGTGATAAGCAAACAACAGTTGAAGGATAAGCCATAAATTAACATCATGTATAACACCTTTAAAAAGAAACATTATCATGCGTTTCCTAATAATAATAATAATGATAATAATAATAATAATAATAATAATAATAATAATAATAATAATATTAAATATATAAATAAGTAAATAAATTTCGTAATACTATCTACTTTTTTATACAAACATACCAATGCTCCTGACTGCTACTCATTTAGTCAGGATCAGTTGCTATTGGAGACAATTAATGTATCACATGAAAACTGGGTATACGAATCAGAAAAAGCTCTGAAATTTTATTTGATTTATTTGAAACTATTTTAAAGATAAGTATCCTCATAAGATTATACGCCATTCACTAAATAAATAACAACGAATCTTATATTTATACACACGACCGCTCCAGTGGCCTAATGGTTAGAGCGTCCGCTTCGGATGAAAGAGGTCGCGGGTTCTAACCCCAGACGTGTCATACTACAGAATTCTAAAACTGGTACTAACTAATCAAGTTGTAGGCATTCAACATTTATATATTAGTGTTAGGACTGGTCGACCTGGTGTCTGGATAATGTGACTGAGTGAGACACTATGCTACATGTCTGCGGCATGATGCTACAGAGCTAGACGTAACTATTGTTACGTGTATTTGATTTAAGTCATTTATTTTTGTTTTAATTGTTTGTTTATCAGATTCAAATTTGACATTTTATGTTTAAGATTCATTCATTGGGAGATGACCTGTACTCTACAAATAAACACCAGATGTTGACCTCATTTCTGACCAGGCTTCAGAGTTGTAAACAAGCTTTTAAAATGATTGGTTGATTCCATGGACATTATGGAGCTTTGTTGTAAACATCTTTCTATTTTTAGTTGGGTCGTACGGTGTGCACGAAAGTTTTTGAACGTAAATTTGATCTAAAGATTCTAGAAGATCATGTGACCCCTTCCTTGTTTACGTAAAAACAGGTATATAAATTATGTTTTGGAGCGAACTATTTAGTAGAAGTTGGGCTGTTAGAATACTAAGTTGTGTGTCGTTCTGAGTTATTTTAAATTACCTTGTACTGGATATTATTTCAATTCTTTTGGATCAAGAGGATTTATTTTGTTATTTATCTGGAAAATAATTGTGTTCATTGAATTTCATAAGACAAGAATTGTCTTCATCACGTGACATCGTTTTCCATCTTGGTAGCTTCACTAAGATTCGAACTGGGAATTATTAGGATATTTTATTACCAGGACTTTTGCCATTATACTAGTGGATTATATTTTGAATTATTTTTGGATTAATTTTGGAATTGAATCTTTAAACCGTAAGTTTATTTTTCTTTTCTGGAAAATATTTGTGCTCACTAAATTGATTATTAAGTTTTTATAAGCTTGTTATTTTCACTCTTTCTATGTTACTGTTTATTCGAGTCTAAGTACGTAACACTATATAACTGACATACAGCTGACATCTTAGCGATATTAATGAAATATTGTTAAAGCTACGTTAAAAATCCAAATCGTACACACACACACACACACACACACACACACTGATACATATGAAATATGTCTATATATTACTTTCTGTATGTATGCATGTATGTACTTATGGATGGAAGAATACATGCATTCCTGTACACGCACATTTATATTCGTATCTCCTCTCTCTCTCTCTCTCTCTCTCTATATATATATATATTGTCACAGAATTAGGCGAAAATTTGAACTGATTTTTGTTGTTCTTGAATTGCAAACGAAACTCACCATTTTCTTGATTTCGTCGTACACGCATTACCTGGGGTGATTAAGTGGCGTGTAACGATTTGCATGTGCCAATTTGTAATTTACATGAAATCCGAAATACTCGTTGTACGTGGTGCACGTCAAGCTCGATGTGATTTATGTTCAACTATTGAGAGTATATAAGGCTAAGGATTTCTCATTATTATTTACGGGAACTAAAATATCTAATCGAAGGATAGATAACCTCGTCTTGCAAATCTCCAGCCAAAGGGGTGAGTGTTAAATTTACATTTCGTTTTATTGTGAATTTTATTCAGTTTATCATTTCGTATAATGATGCCTTTATTGCAATGAACGTGGAATATTTGGAATTACTAGTCACTTTTAGACTTTAAATACAATATCGTAATCTACGGCTTAGATTATTTTTGAGACCACTATTATTAGTCTGGTTTTGTTTATTATAGCTGATTCCGGAGATCTAATAACATCGTTGATTCCGGAGATCTAATAACATCGTTGATTCCGGAGATCTAATAACATCGTTGATTCCGTAGATCTGATAACATCTGACAATCACTGATTCAGTCTGATTCCAGCTGATTCCGTCGTTGATACCGTAGAAGTACATCACTGATAGCGCATCTAATAACATCGTTGATACCGTCTCTGATACCGTAGCTGCTAACATAGTTGTTACAATGTTTCTGATACCGTAGCTGCTAATAACATCGTTGATACCGTAGCTGCTAATAACATCGTTGATACCGTAGCTGTTAACACATCTGATACCATCTTTTGATAAACGTCTTTGATATCGTTTGATTTGTTGTGGGACATCTATTGTTTGTTCTGGAACATCTCTGTATAAATATCTGAATGTGCTTGTGCCGTTAATTTGTGCAAACGGAATTGAAGTATCTGTCTGTGTGTCGAACTGTCTGTTCGTCAATATCTGTGTAACGTGTAAATATCCGGAAAGCTAGAAGTCCGAGTGTCGGAGCTGTCTTAGAGTTGTAAAACGTCCGGGTTGACATCTAGGGGAGTGAGGAACCGTTGGTTCGGGTAGATGTTGTATGCTGTCTGAACGTATAACTGTGGTGGATCCGTGTAGGGAAACGTCCGATAATAGTATTGGTCAACCCTCGGTTCTCGGGGAAACTGGGAGACGATTCAACTGTTGCTGAATCGTGCGGTTATACAGGGGAGACACATAGGTGTATTGAAATTGTAGTATAATTTAATACATTGTTGTATTTGCATGCTTATGTCAGATCGCAATAATATTTCAAGTGATCACATAGATATTAATAAAAGCTAGCAACTTGATTCAATACAAGTATATGATCGTGCTAGTTATCGCAATCCATCGTGCGATAGATAGTTTGTCGTTTGTGTTTATTTTTTTTCGTAAATCATTCTTGCATTTATTTAACTTTCGTAAAGGATTCTTGGATCTGTGTATAATCCAAGAGATCCCTTTACATCTGAGATTCCTTTTGTATTGTTATTTAATTTGTTCATGTATTGTGAATGGTTGTGAGTGTAATTGTGGGTTGAGTGCATGAATTATTGTGTTGTTACATCTGTATTTTTTTCATTTATAATTTATTACATAAATTTATATTTTCTTTCACAAATTGTGTTTGTATTGTTCATTTAATCCACCCTCCTCTCGGTAACAATTCTGTTACAATGGTGTCAGAAGTGGGATCGTTGGATTAAGTGAACTGTCAATCATTTTTGTGAAGGTATACATTTAATGTTTATATTTGAGCGTGACCTTCTGTTAAGATAATACTCTAGTTGGAGTTTATTTTTGTTTAGTTTACCTAGGTCCGTGTGTCCAGTATAAACGTGTTTACATTATTGGTTTGGTTATATATCTATATTCATATTACAATTGTCATGTCATCCCTTAAGGACTTGGTTGCCTTAGGCAAAGAATTTGGATATGAAGGTGAAAGCTTAAGGAAATTTATTCAAGAAGAACAAGCCCGGGAAAGGGACGAAAGGGTAAGAGCAAGGGAATTAGAAAGGGAATCCGATGAAAGGAAACGGGAATTAGAAAGGGAATCCGAAGAAAGGAAATGGGCCTTTGAGAAGGAAAAGATAGGATTAGAGAAGGAAAAGATAGAATTAGAGAAGCAGGCCGAAAAGGACAGGATAGGATGGGAAATGGAAGCGGAGCAAAAGCGAATAGAGTTAGATAAACTAGCTAAAGTAGAAATGTTAGAGTTAGAAGAAAGATCAAAACAACGGGATCATGAGCGTAAGGTAGAATTAGCGACATCTGGAAGAGAACACGATTCTGCCACTAACAAATTAAGGGGCCCCAAATTACCTCCCTTTGACGATGAAAAAGATAACATAGATAGTTATCTTCATCGGTTTGAGCGGTATGCCGAAAACCAGAAGTGGAGTCAAAATGACTGGGCATTGCATCTTAGTGCGCTTTTAAAAGGTAAAGCGCTGGATGTATACTCTCGACTTCCTAGGGACGATGTGTTTAAGTACGACGTCCTAAAGGAAGCACTTCTCAAAAGGTACGAGCTCACTGAACAGGGTTTTCGTAAAAAGTTCAGGTATAGCAAGCCCGATAAGGGAGAAACCTTTGGTCAGTTCACCGTCAGAATTGCGAACTATTTTGAGCGGTGGATTGAATGCGGCAAAGCGGTGAAAACGTTTGAAGGGTTGACTGATTTCTTGCTCAGAGATCAATTATTTAATACAGTTGGGCGAGAATTAGATCAATTTCTGAAGGAGAAAGTCTTCACAAACGTAAAAGATATGGCTAAGCAAGCCGATTTATTTGCCGAAGCTCATGGGGGAACCCAGAACGTGGTTTTAAAAGATTTTAAGTCTGGAAACCAGTCTGTAAGACCTATGCCTAGGGAGCCTGTAAAATCAGCTGAGGTAAAAAGGTCAGTTGGGAATCCAGTTTTTCAGCGTGTGCGGTGTTTCTTGTGTAATGCATTGGGTTATGTTCAAAAAGACTGTCCTAAAAGAAAGGCACTTATACATAAGGTAGCAGTGGCTATACAAAGTAAAGGTATAACTGATAACATCGTACAGGTAGAACCTTGTATTCATTCGCTTGGCACGTGTTTATTTCCTGAAGCGCGTGTACCAACCGCGAGAGGGTTTGTCAACGGTCGAGAAGTCGTGGTATTGCGTGACACTGGTTGTACGGGCGTAGTGATCAAACGTAGTCTCGTGCAGGATAACCAAATGCTCGGGTGGGAATCCCCATGTATGTTACTTGATCAGACGATGGGTCGCACTCCCGTAGCAAGGATCACAGTAAAAACACCTTTCTTAACGGGAACTGTTGATGCCCTTTGTATGGACAATCCTATTTACGATCTGACGATCGGTAATGTTGAAGGTTCCCGTCTTCCAACCATGGCCGATTTTAAAATACCTTTGGCCCAGGCAGTCGAAACGCGAGCGCAAACACGGCGAGAGAAAACCGCGTTTCATAAATTAATAGTCCCTGAATCGATCTCAGGAATTTCCCGCGATGATTTCAAACAAGAGCAAGAACGTGATGAATCCATCAGAACAATTGTTGAGAAAATCACGTCCGGCGCGATTAAACATTGCAAGCGTGGGGGTAGCTCTAGATTCGTACGCAAGAACGGATTAATTCATAGGGAGTTTAGCGCTCGGGAGGGTAAGAAGTATTGGCAAGTGGTCGTACCCCAGAGATATAGATCTCAAGTACTTAGGGTGGCGCATGAGTCAAGCATGGCAGGACACCTAGGTAAGGCTAAGACCACTAGCAGGGTAGTCGCTGAATTCTACTGGCCAGGTGTTAATGGCGATGTCACACGGTTCTGTAGGTCGTGCGACGTATGTCAGAAAACCGTCTGTAAGGGAAGGGTCACAAGGGTGCCCTTGGGACAGATGCCATTAATAGATACACCGTTTAAAAGAGTGGCAGTAGATATTGTAGGACCAATACACCCGGTTACCGAAAGAAAGAATCGGTATATACTTACTCTGGTTGACTACGCAACCAGATACCCCGAAGCCGTAGCGTTACCAACTATTGAAACGGAAAGGGTAGCTGAAGCATTAGTTGATATCTTCAGTAGGGTAGGGGTGCCAGAGGAAATCCTCACTGATTGTGGTGCCCATTTCACCTCTGACCTCATGGGTGAAATAAGTAGGCTGTTATCCATCAAACAGCTAAACACTACCCCATACCATCCGATGTGCAATGGACTGGTAGAGAAGTTTAATGGTACCCTGAAAAGCATGCTGAGAAAGATGTGCGCGGAACGTCCGCAAGACTGGGACCGTTATTTAAACGCTGTTCTGTTCGCGTACCGTGAAGTACCGCAGGAAAGTTTAGGGTTTTCACCCTTCGAACTGTTGTACGGTAGGACAGTTCGAGGCCCGATGCGGATACTACGCGAACTATGGACTGGTGATGTCGCGAACGAGGAAATAAAAACGACTTACCAGTACGTGTTAGATCTAAGAAATAAACTTGAGAGTACATGCCAGATGGCACGTGACGAATTGATTAAATCCGGGCGCAGATATGCCAAGTATTACAACCGCAGAGCGCGTAATAGGAAATTTCTTGTGGGAGATCAGGTTCTATTGCTTCTTCCAACGAGTTCGAATAAGTTATTAGTCCAGTGGAAAGGTCCATATGAAGTTAAAGAAGTAAAAGGTGACATGGACTATAAAATTGACATGGACGGTAATGTAAAAACATTCCATGCGAACATGCTCAAGCTGTATATCAAGAGACAGAGCGACAATGTCAATAAGGGGAGTTGAAAATATAGGCGCAGACTACTTGAGTAGGGCATGATGGGAAATTTGTATGAATTTGCCCAAGTAATAAAATCCAGTTTGTAGTATAACCAGTGTAAATGTTGTAAGATATCATCAGTAGTTATTTTTCTTCTATTCTGTGTTAGTTTTAAAAATGTGTACATTTTTATTCTTAGGGGGGAGGTATTGTCACAGAATTAGGCGAAAATTTGAACTGATTTTTGTTGTTCTTGAATTGCAAACGAAACTCACCATTTTCTTGATTTCGTCGTACACGCATTACCTGGGGTGATTAAGTGGCGTGTAACGATTTGCATGTGCCAATTTGTAATTTACATGAAATCCGAAATACTCGTTGTACGTGGTGCACGTCAAGCTCGATGTGATTTATGTTCAACTATTGAGAGTATATAAGGCTAAGGATTTCTCATTATTATTTACGGGAACTAAAATATCTAATCGAAGGATAGATAACCTCGTCTTGCAAATCTCCAGCCAAAGGGGTGAGTGTTAAATTTACATTTCGTTTTATTGTGAATTTTATTCAGTTTATCATTTCGTATAATGATGCCTTTATTGCAATGAACGTGGAATATTTGGAATTACTAGTCACTTTTAGACTTTAAATACAATATCGTAATCTACGGCTTAGATTATTTTTGAGACCACTATTATTAGTCTGGTTTTGTTTATTATAGCTGATTCCGGAGATCTAATAACATCGTTGATTCCGGAGATCTAATAACATCGTTGATTCCGGAGATCTAATAACATCGTTGATTCCGTAGATCTGATAACATCTGACAATCACTGATTCAGTCTGATTCCAGCTGATTCCGTCGTTGATACCGTAGAAGTACATCACTGATAGCGCATCTAATAACATCGTTGATACAGTCTCTGATACCGTAGCTGCTAACATAGTTGTTACAATGTTTCTGATACCGTAGCTGCTAATAACATCGTTGATACCGTAGCTGCTAATAACATCGTTGATACCGTAGCTGTTAACACATCTGATACCATCTTTTGATAAACGTCTTTGATATCGTTTGATTTGTTGTGGGACATCTATTGTTTGTTCTGGAACATCTCTGTATAAATATCTGAATGTGCTTGTGCCGTTAATTTGTGCAAACGGAATTGAAGTATCTGTCTGTGTGTCGAACTGTCTGTTCGTCAATATCTGTGTAACGTGTAAATATCCGGAAAGCTAGAAGTCCGAGTGTCGGAGCTGTCTTAGAGTTGTAAAACGTCCGGGTTGACATCTAGGGGAGTGAGGAACCGTTGGTTCGGGTAGATGTTGTATGCTGTCTGAACGTATAACTGTGGTGGATCCGTGTAGGGAAACGTCCGATAATAGTATTGGTCAACCCTCGGTTCTCGGGGAAACTGGGAGACGATTCAACTGTTGCTGAATCGTGCGGTTATACAGGGGAGACACATAGGTGTATTGAAATTGTAGTATAATTTAATACATTGTTGTATTTGCATGCTTATGTCAGATCGCAATAATATTTCAAGTGATCACATAGATATCAATAAAAGCTAGCAACTTGATTCAATACAAGTATATGATCGTGCTAGTTATCGCAATCCATCGTGCGATAGATAGTTTGTCGTTTGTGTTTATTTTTTTTCGTAAATCATTCTTGCATTTATTTAACTTTCGTAAAGGATTCTTGGATCTGTGTATAATCCAAGAGATCCCTTTACATCTGAGATTCCTTTTGTATTGTTATTTAATTTGTTCATGTATTGTGAATGGTTGTGAGTGTAATTGTGGGTTGAGTGCATGAATTATTGTGTTGTTACATCTGTATTTTTTTCATTTATAATTTATTACATAAATTTATATTTTCTTTCACAAATTGTGTTTGTATTGTTCATTTAATCCACCCTCCTCTCGGTAACAATTCTGTTACATATATATATATATATATATATATATATATATATATATATATATATATATATATATATATATATATATATATATATATATATACTTCTGTATAGATGACCGCAATCGCTTAACTGCGTGTCGCAGCTCTTCCGTTTTTGTGCTATTTTTCATGACATATGTGCTTGTGTTTCATCATGCATTGGCTGTTTAGTTCGTATGTGTTTCATCAGCGTATTTGGTTGGGCTTAACTATGAAATAATTACATTTATTATGTTTTAGATTGTTTTGTGGGCGGGAGCGTACCTAAATAACAAAACATTTTTATTTGGGGGAAATAACTTGAAACATGAAATGTTTGTGTAGTTTTGTCATTCATAATTAACATGATTGTATGTTTATTGTCATCCACAAAACATTTAAATGTTTGTTCAGCACATCAGAGTAAAGCAGTATTAAATTGAAAAAGGCCATTGTTTCTGCTTAGGTTCAAGGACATATGACGCCATTTCCTAACTGTAAGTGCATACCGCTGCAATGTGTTATGCACTGGACGATATTGTCAAAGTGTTTGAGCTTCCTGATGACATTCTATCATGTACTGGTATGTATATCTTCAAGTTGAGACATAGTACTGTAAATATTGGTAGTCTAATTTACAAAGACATTAAATAACAATAACATCAATGGTAGCAGAAAATCATTTTATTTTCTTTAGCCTGATGCCTAAAATGTTCCACTTTCTTTTTAGATAAACATGAAGTCTGGAATACGCCAAGGCTAGTCGAACTTCCAGCAGCTCCTATCTATGATATAGACTTTACAAAAACACAGAGTGGAAACGAAAAGATAACAAAACCGATCATTAAAACTAGAACAACCAGAGGCATATACGTGTAATAAAATATGCGACACTGACAAACTGTTTGCAGAATCATTCCTCTTTTAATTAGAGCAATGGAGTAAAGAATCCTTCCCAAGTAAACAGCTCCTAATAAATACAGTTGCAAGTCAACATGATCCAACTGAAACACTAGTCTCTGTAAATCAATTACATTATTATGTGGAACGTTTTTTTTTAAATAAAGAAATGACAGATTTATCTCATTGAAAAAGTATTACAAAAATCATAGTTAAAGAATTGTTTTGAAGTCATCCAGGACTTACAACTACGTATATGTATTCATGAAACTACTCTTCTACAAAGCAGATTATCTGATTGATTTACTTTGAGACAATTGAAGATAACTAGTTCTATTGTTCTATTGTTAGCTGTATTTGTAACATTGTTGTACATGTTGTCCAATCCCTACATAATAACTAGTGTCATATCAGAGCCATCTACCTTTTCCTCAGCAGCGATGAATTATGGATTAGATATGGAGCTGACAGTCATCAATCGGTGTTTTGCTGAGAAGGTTAAAGACGGTTCAAACATTTCTATTTAAAAGTTGGTTTGTATTATAGATAAGGATAATGGGTTCGTTGCAGCATCGCCTGATTTGTTTTCAATGTGGAATGTTACGTAGCTGCAGAGTGGAGCCACATGATACAGTGATAACGAAACTGGGTACCCATTTAAATCACTGAAAATAAACCAGCATGGTTCTTTAGTCGAAGTTTTGCGTTTAAACCTAATTATGATTGATGTCACAAAATATTCAGTTGCAACTGTAAGGATGTAGGTCATTGCAAAATATTGTGATTTGGACTTGCTTCATCTAGAGAATGGAAGTTGTTCATTGTCAGAAATTCGAATTGAATCAAGAAAGGGTGCACATATTCTTGCAAATCTTGAGACTATGTTTTATGAGTATATGGCTGAAATAATGTTACAAAAGTACAATAAATTGTTTTGGCTATAAATCTGCAGCTGTTATGAAAATTATGTGCAGTCACTTGTGATGAATCTTTTTCTTATTGTTTATTATCCCTGTAATAGGTTGTCCATTGGATCAGTGGAATATCCCAAAGTCACCCTACAATCAAATATACGTTGTCTCTTTTAAAAGATATTTATTTTTGTTTTAGTAAGCTCGTTATTGAATCCTTCAGGTTATCAACATTATTACGTACTAAATGGTTTTTGATATCTTTTCATGATATTGGAATTTCGGATACAAAGGAGGAGTATTTCAAGAAATCCTTACATCTTATTTTTTTAAAAAAATCGTTTCAAACGGTATCCCATTACCGTGATCGTCTACTAAATCATTTAGAATTTCTTCCAAAGTATCTGCGTTTCATAAATCCTTTTTAGTATCACTGACTATTGATGGAATAAGGTTTTTGATCCTAACTGCAATGACTCCTCTAGCAATCATGTAGTCAGTATTTAGAAAGGATATAGGTCTCCAATTATTAAAGTAGCTTCAGTCATGTTCTTCCGTTGGTAAACATGTAATGACTTCTTGGGTCTAAAAATCTCATGTGATGTTTAGCCAATCAAATGTTTTAGCTGAAGCATGCATAATACATGTATACTTACAATTATATATATATATATATATATATATATATATATATATATATATATATATATATATATATATATATATATATATATATATATATATATATATATGCAAGCAAGCAAAAAATGACAAGTGGTTAAACTTCATAAGCAAGACTCACCTCTCTGAGCGTGACTACAATGATTTATGTAACCATTTTTACCTATTCGGGGTTTACATTGTTCGCTAGTTTGGGTCTACCTTATGTTAGCCGATCATCAGTAGACTGTGGCTACAATAATTTAGTCTTCTATTGTTACCTCAATCAGCATGTGAGTAACGCACAGGCTCATCATGATTTACATTGTTGTCTCCTCTCCATTGCACTCTTTTGTAGCATAAATGTAATGATACAAATGTTAAGAAAAAGTAGCCCACTAAACAATTATAGCAGGCTCAACGATAAGCACACTTTTTTGCAGTATAAATATAATGATACAAATGTTAAGAAACAAATAATAAAAGCAGGCTAAACTATAAAAACATTTATATCATACCAATCCACTCTCTAAACTATAAGAACATTTAAATCATACCAATCCACTCTCTAAACGATAAGAACATTTATATCATACCAATCCACTCTCATTTCAGCAAAGGTTTTCTTAAGGCATGTTTGAATATATTTAATCATCTACATGTATCATGTTCTTACTTTTTAATTTTGCTAGTTCTTGAAATATGATAATGAGCAAAGATATAATAAAAAATTTGTTTATTTAAAATCCAGCTTTATTGTTGTCTTTCATAGCACAGACGAAAAATAAAATGAGTCATTTTAACACTACCTTTTTGCCACCGGAGCACGAATAAAATGATTGTAGTGTCTAGTGTAAACCAGATTCGCCTGGTTAAATGCAGCTTTTAAAGATTTATATCAATCCTCAATTTTTTCAGGTAGACATTCCCTCTCAGAAACTTTGTTTCATCTGATTAAAGGTCCTAAATTTGCTAAAAAGCCACAGATATAACTGGTTTCATTCATGAGAGCCATGTACAGTATTGGGATTTGTTTTAGGCTTTAAAAATGCAGATGTAGCCAGGCCTAGAATTATCAAATGAGTATTTTGCAGTTGTTCTTGATTTAGCTATATGTCTCCCTGAATTGCAGTCATGAGAGTCAAAATGGTTGCTCTTTTCAGAGAGATATGGTGGTTTATACAGAGTTATTCCTTTTAAATTTAATTAAATCTTTTATCAATAAACCTTTACCAACCGTAAGATCATCGCCAATATTACTTTGTTCGAAAATTTCCTTATCAGATGAATTGCCATCAAATATATCTAAACAGTGAATTAAAGCTCCAGCTTTGAAAGTATGACAATTTTTTAAATTGTAAAACATCTGTTTTCCAGCTATGCTGCTACATTTGACACAATCTGCAATTGCAACAAGTTCTGAAAATTGTTTTGTGTTGATAATGGTCTATGTTTCAAATTATTTTCCTTGAAAGGTCATCTCTTACTGCTCTTAAATTTTCCATACATGCTTTTAACCCAGAATGTAAAAAAATCGGAATGTCTACCTGTAGAAATATTAAAATCAGTGGCAAGAACTGAATCTATAGGATTTCGTTTCAATTTGTATAGTACAAGAAAAAGTTACTTTTCTGAACCTACGTGAGAAAAGATGTGACCAAGGATAGTCTCACATTTTATATGAGAGCAACACCTCACTAAATATTTGTGTAGTATTGTAAAAAACTTGTAATGTTCAATACCAGTTTATCTTTTCAATTCTTTGTCTGAAGATTTTAAGTTTTCAAATTTTGAAATATTTACCTGACATAACTTTAAACGTCTTATCTTGGAGTCTGTTTCTGAGTTGTCTTAGTAGACATGTGAGAAAATAAAGATCTACACCTACACTAATGTCTGTACTCGATTTCTGTTTAGGAGTTACTTGTGTGCTTTAGCTATGCGAGGTTCTATGTATTTCCATGGAAACTTTGTTGTTCTTTCGCGTGACTTGTGATGTAGAGTAGCTGAATAATTGTTTGTCTTATTTGAGATGAGGTCCATCGTGGAGTAGTAAGGACTATTGAGAAATGTTTACCTCATACGTAAAATGATATAATATGATTGAAAGTGAGTGGGGGAACGGTTATTATTTTATTGTTTTGCCTTTCAAATATCAGAGATGCCCATTCCCCTTTATCCCAGCCATATTAATAATTATGTAAACTTTAATTTTATACTAGAAAGTGTTTTTTTTTCTTCTAATCTTTACAAATGGGGGATATTTAGAAGAAATATGTTTGAAACATCGGAAAGAGAGGTTAGTGACAAACAGTTTTATGTCCATTAAATAAGAAAGATACACCTTTAAACGCCATACATATTTTCTCTTTTGCAAGACTAGACAGTGTTCACCTCAAAAGTAATGATTGTATAATACTAAAACATGTGTTTAAAAGAGAAAGTATAATAATGGTAATAAGTATTTAGCATATTTCAATCATTCAATGGAATGTGAAGATTTCAATACATTTATATAGTGTAAAAATATTTTGTCACTTAAACAAAATAAACACATGCAAATTATGTAAATATACATTTAAATATTTTAATTAAGATGCCAATTTTTATGAATAACAAGTAAAAAAATTAATATTAAAATTACCATCATTTGCAGTTGTTTGAGGTTTGGCCATTGAAATTATCAGTATCGAGTATATTTGCTGTATTATCTATGATGATACCATCGATACAATTGTCAGAGGTTCAGTAATTGGATTGGGAAGAAACTGGATGAAGCAATATTAATTAATGTGCCATTTACATTTATGAAACACAGTATTCATCTTTTTCTTAAGCAATTTTTCATAAACTTCTCCACTGCTTGTTTAAGATCAAACTATTGAAATGCTAGAAGCTTCAACCATGACACTCATCAATTTCATTGATTTTTAAAAACTATTTGGGTTTGAATATATATATATATATATATATATATATATATATATATATATATATATATATATATATATATGTGTGTGTGTGTGTGTGTGTGTGTGTGTGTCCTTATGCCCTGTTACATTCGTGTGGCCAGAAATCTTTCCCACAAGCATTAGATTAGAGGAGAAACTAAGAGACTTTCATCTAAACCGACAGTCTGGAAGTGAGTCACATTACCTACTACATAATGACAAGTTTTGACCTAATGACTCGTCTCCGGCAGTGATTTTACTACCATCTGATATTGGAAGATGGTCCTCCTTCATGTTTTAATTTTTAACTACTATTTACTCTTCACCATAAAGTATTGCAATTTCTAAAAGGGACATATATAACCTTCTCAGACAACCTTGCACTTGGTTCATTGGAAAGCATGTCAAGGAGCCATAAGAATAGCATAAATTTGATATTCACTCAAAAAATGAACTGCTAAACTACACGTACATGAAATTGAAAAAGGTGATTTTACGAAGATTTGTGAAGGTTTACATGTAATTATTTATTTCTCTTTCGAGCTCATCTAGACGTAAAATACTCGCATTAATTTACTAAACACAGTAAGCAACAAAATGCAAGAGTTGTAGATTACAAAGAAGTATTTAAAATACCATGGATTAAAGTATGCTGAATGATACAGGCTTGAAATAAATGGTAGTCTATATAAGGAGTCAATATTAGAACCAACTCATACATTTCTTAGATTTTGCCATTGTCTCATTCCTTGTTGCTTGCAGTTGGACTCGGCTTATAAACGAGTGTATACGGAAATCATTTGCTCACTATAATAGGCCATCTTCTCTAATATCACATTTAGGTAGTTACATGGCCTTAAAAATCTTGGGGCATGATTGATTGAAATTGATCTAAAAACATTGTTAAGTCGCAAGTTTTGGTTAAAACCATCTACACTAAATCTAGCATCAGAGTTGTAGAAACGCGATTTCGAAGCTAAAGCGTTTTTAAATACTTTTCTTTCTTGTTATAATTCAAAGGTGTCATTAATGCCATTTCTCATTAATTTAACAAAACGGTGTGCTTTGTTTTATCGAACTCTGTACCATTAGGAATTACCTATGTCTCTAAGTTTATTGGCCAATCTCAGGTCTTATAGACATTATTTTAATAGCATACGAGTAATACGGTACTTTTGATTAAATTATATGATTCCATTGTTTAATTTGAAAACCCCAATTACTAGCACGTTTCGACTAGGTCATGTACGACATAGATCTTGCGAGAACTTGATAACACCTATATCATGATGAAACATGTTTCGCCTGGGAATTTTGGGCTTAACGATAGTTTTCATCACATGAAAGGATATACTTGGTGGCCAATATATATTGGTAGAGAAAGAACCCTGAGAAAACCAGGGTAGAACTACATACACACGGGAAGTTAATGGCATGATTTCTCTAATACCTACTCGTGTTGAGCCAAGCCTCCAACCTATGCACACATATGTGAGAGGTCAGTGATGAATGCGAGCAACCTAGACATCTTGGCCATCCGAGAAACCATAGTTAATCAAGAATGATACTATTTTGTGTGGCAGTTTAGGATGTTTCAAAAATGTTTGAAGACTAGTTAAATATGGATCTACACTGTTAAATTCTCCCAACGAACCTTTACGACAATCATTCCTTGATGAAGGTACACTCAAACTGGAATAAAGTGGCCACTTCTACATGAAGAGAAGACTTTGTTATATTGAATGGAAACTTTGTTTATAGCGACGGACTATGACCCCTTGAAGTGTCTTCACTATATTCAAAACTTTATATATTGAATTGTCATGTTTCGAGACATCTTCAGCCATCATCGCAAGCTTCGCAATGAGTACGACGTTCCTCTTAGCAATGCAGACGAGACAATAAAAGTATTTTTAAAGTTAATATTCAGATAAATAGTGTATTCAACGACATACTCATACTGCGCTCTTACACGTTTACACAATTTCATGAGATTAAAAATCATAATAATAAACACTCAACGACAATCTCCAGTGCGTGTATGACAAGACCTGAGGAGTTAACTCCCATTTACTGTTTTGAGGTCCTCATTGGAGGCGCATTTCCTTTTCTCAATACGGACACCCAGTACCGAATACGCAAACTTATCTGAAATAATTTTTTCATTCATGATGATTCATTATGTATAATGTTTATCTACAATTTCTTTTCCAAAGTTCAGCATTCTGTCATCAGTATGAAAATCACTTTAGTCAATGTATGTCTCCAATCTTTCCCATCTGCGGATTAGGAGTTGTATAATTGGCCCGACGTGCCTCGCCACTTGTCGTAAAAGGCGACTAAGTAGAGGCAACCTGTTTGCCGTGGGTTGCCACCCGTGTCGGAGGAGGAAAGGATCCTGGTAGTTGCAACACACTACTTTGGCCTCTACTTCTCTTAGACGGGTGGTCGAGATGGGTCCGGTCTCGACAAATCGGCTGGTCACGCCGAGACCTAGGAGGTCTTTTTTACTTAGTCATCTTCTCTTTCTTTCTTATATCTCTCTTGATACCACCGTTATCCTTACATTCTTTTCCTCTAGCTTTCACTTTCCCAAGTTTTAGAAGACTTCCTAGAAGGCAGTGCCTCAACGGGTCAATCGGGAGGTAATTTTACCGACCCAAGAAGGAAGCTTCATGGGTCAATCCCAGATAATTTTATCTAACGAGTATCGCATCTGTGTATCCCTGGCACTTGAAAAGTGTCCCCTTGTTGGGCTCCCTGGTGGGTGGGGAGCATGGGTGCTGAAATTTTAACTCTTAGTCATGGCAAATGCAACAAAACAAGTCAACAATAAACGCACCAAAAATCTGTCAGACTCGGATGAAGAAACATGTGGCGTGGAATCATTTCCACCCTTCTATCTCCGTTTGTTATCGAGAAAACCATTTCGGGATCGATTGGCACACCAAAAAGTGTCAAAAAACTTAAATCGGGTTGCCTTCTAATTGAGCGTGAGCGAAAGGGTCAAACAGATACGATAATGAAAATGAAAACATTCTTTGATATTCCAGTGACCTCATTCGCCCACACTACACTGAATTCGTCCAAAGGCGTAATACGCTGTAGTGACTTGGCTGGATTCACCGACACATATATCATCGAAGGGATGAAACATGAAGGTGTCACTGCAGTGCGAAGAATACGTATTAAACGTAATAACATTATGCAAGACACCAACATATCTGTTCACACCTTTAATAAACCGACAGTGCCCAAAGTGGTCAAGGTTGGGTTTTTGCAAGTAAAGGTCGAGATCTACATTCCAAACCCCCTTCGATGCTATAAATGCCAAAAATACGGCAATCACGAGGACCGATTTTCCAGAGTCAAGGTATGTGGCCGATGCGGAGACAACTCTCATCAGGCAGCTGATTGTAGAGAAACTCCGCATAGTGTCAACTGTGGTAAGGAACATCACGCCAGTTCCAAGGATTGTGATACATGGAAACAGGAGAAGGAAATTCAGAGGGTAAAGTTTACCTCGAACATTTCCTACCCAGAGGCCAGAAAACTTGTCCAAGCAAAAAACATAAATTCCTGGCCTATGCTTCTCCAAAAACACAATCTAAAAAGCACGAAGGCCGCGCAAACACAGACGGATCAGCCCGATTCAACCACAAGTGCCAATATCCCGAATAATAAGCCACAGAAAAGCATAGCATCAACTCAGACAACATTTAATAACAATCCTCCACCAAAATCACCAAAACAGAAACACAAAGCACAAACAATTAAGCAGCAAAAGGGGTTAGATTACCCCAATATACTTTATAACAGGTTTGGAGACTTTGAGAGCATGGATGCAGAAGAAACTGCTCCATGTACTCAAAGTGTCTCCAAACCTGGTAAAACTAAATATACTCCCGCACTTCCTCCAGACAAATAACAACACTTACTTCCTCAAAACATAGTGAAACTTAGCTTCAGAATCTCCAGCATAATATTATAATGAAGAACATCATCATACAATGGAATTGTCGAGGACTTAAAGCTAACTACAATGATATTCTTCTGCTTTTAAATCAACACGATCCTGCTGTACTATGTTTACAGGAAACATTCATAAAAGAGACATAAAATTACTTTTAAAAACTTGTCCCTGTTTAACACGTACTGTCAAAACGCTGACAGGGCCTCAGGAGGAGTCCTATTGCTGTGAACAATACAGCCCCTCATAGAGTCATTCCTTTAAATACAAATTTACAAGCCATTGCTGTAAGTGTCACTCTACATCGAGTGATTACTTTTTGTTCCATTTACTTACCACCAAACACCAACTAGTACAAAAGGAATTAGACAATCTTGTTGAACAACTTCCCTCGCCCTTCGTTTTACTCGGAGATTTTAATGCCCATAACATTTTATGGGGATCAAATCATATAAAAAGACAGTGGCCATGAAGTAGAAGATTTCATTTCTAGACACGATCTGTGTCTATATAACACTAACTCACCAACATATTTACACCCAGGAACGGGTACGTACACAAAATTTGCTCTCCCTCACTGCTTTTGGTCTATGAATGGAAGGTCGCTGATGACCTTCACAGCAGTGATCACTTTCCAATCACGCTTGAAAATAACTTTAAAATTGATGACGCAATTCCACAATGGAATATAAAGAAGGTCGACTGGACAATGTTTGAAACACTATGTAAAACTAGAATCAATAATGATACAGTTTCAAAGTTGTTAATTCTATACATCATTTTACCTCAGTTCTAATTTCAATTGCAGATGAATCTATTCACACGTCCTCAACGAACAGTAAAAGATCGCAAAAATCTTGGGTATCCAAGGAATGCAAAGAGGCCAGTAGGTAACGCCGAGAAGCATTAAAAACATTCAACAATCGTCCAACGCCCGGAAATTTAAAGAAATATCGTATTGCCCGGGCTAAACACGTCGCACAATCAAAGAATGTAAACGTGCATCCTGGAATAAATATATTTCTTCCTCACACTCTCGTTCCTCAAATAAACAAGTTTTTGATACCATTTGAAAAATAAATGGAAAGAGGAAACACAATTCTATTCGACACCTGGAAACAAACAATAGCAATTTCAGTTCGAAACGTGACATAGCAAATATTCTTGACGATAGTTTTTCGAGAAACTTGTCATCTAATTATTCAGATGCATTTAGAAGATTTAAATCTCAAAAAGAAAAGTCACGTTTAAAATTTACATCGAACAACACTTAACACTATAACCAGCTGTTTTCTTTATTGGAGCTTAGGGAGGCATTAGACAAGGCCCATGATACATCCGCTGGGCCTGACGAAGTACATTACCAGTTCTTGAAACACCTCCCAGAACCTTCTCTGATATAACTTCTTAAAATCTTTAATGATTTATGGATTGCTGGTAATGTACCCAAGATCTGGAAAGAAGCAGCAGTGATACCGATTCCCAACCCAGGCAAAGATATCGAAGATCCTAACAGCTATCGGCCCATTGCACGGACAAGCTGCGTATGCAAAACAATGGAACGAATGATTATTTCTCGGCTTGTATGGTACTTGGAAAGTAACAATTTAATATCTCCTTTACAGAGTTGTTTCCGTTCTGGTCGTAGTACTAACGATCATCTGGTTAGACTGGAAACATTTATCCGCGATGCATTTATCAAGAAGGAACATTTAGTAGAAGTCTTCTTTGATTTAGAAAAGGCATATGACACAACATGGAAGTACCGGATACTAAATGACCTGCACGATCTGGGTCTAAAAGGTCGTCAGCCCTCTTTCATCTTCAATTTTCTCTCCGAAAGAGAATTCAAAGTACGAGTGGGCTCTACCCTCTCCGATATGCACAAGCGAAAGATGGGTGTGCCCCAGGGCAGTATTTTATCTGTGACGCTATTTAATATCAAAATCAATAGCATCACAAAGTGCTTAGCTCCCGGTGTGGATTGCTCTTTATATGTAGACGATTTTTTAATTTGTTATCGATGAAATATCATGCATAAAATTGAAAGGCAACTCCAACTAAATATCAGTAAGATCCAAAATTATCTTCTGTGACTCATTATCAGTACTTCAGTCGCTACACCATAGAAAACTGGATAATCCATTATTAGTCGATATTCTCGTCAAAAACTCGGAACTTAGTACCACATTCAATATAGTATACTGTTGGCTACCTAGCCATATTGGTATTAGAAGTAATGAAGAAGCAGACCGGGCTGCTAAGATAGCTATATCCCAAGAACAATCGGATTTCCAATTACTGTTTACTGATTTTAAACCTTGTATCAAAAGGTACCTCGTCAGAAGTGGCAGTCGTCATGGGATGATGCAGTCAATAACAAACTTCATGCCATCAAACAAGCCCTGGGAGAATGGACTCCTTTCTACAGAACTACCCGTAGGGAGGAGGTTGTCATTGCAAGAATCAGAATCGGTCATACATACATTACCCACTCCCACATACTAAAAGTTGAAGATCCACCAGAGTGCGTTTCTTGCAATGAACATTCACTGTTAAGCACTTTATGCCCGAGTGCTCCGAACTACAACATACGCGTGATAAATACTATAATGTACATGACATGAAGGAAGTTTTTGATAATATACCTATCACTTGTATTTTAAATTTCCTTAAGAAAGTAAATCTCCTTTTTAAACTATAACTTGAATGTCATCACCTAGAATATTTGTATCTAATGCAAGTACCACCTCTTATTTGCAACATCTTATCATCAACACACACCATTTACATCTCCAGTTGATTGGGAAGCTTCATATTTTTCTGTTACCAACATCTTACCATTTTATGTTTAACTATTATGTTTTTTTATATCGCTGGTCGATGTTAAACCTTTCTCATTTTTAAACATCTAACCTACTGTATGGCGCTAACTAGCCTAAAAGTGCTGGTGCGCCGTTAAAATTCAAACAAACAAACAAACAATCTCCAATCTTTCAATTTAATATTCATGTAACTTATACATGGATAAATATCAAATAATAACAAAGTCATAAGGATCAGCTACTATTTAAAAAATTTCCTAATTATGTTGAAGTTTATAACAATGATTTTTGTCGAACTAAACATTAAATCACATCGCATAACATTATCAATCCATTCTATAATTATTTTTCGTTAGTTTCCATCATTGCTTTCATTATTTCTACCATTTTTCTTCAGTGGAGAAATATACTACATTATGAAGTATTTTTTGGGGGGGAACACAACTCCTTGAACTAGAGGAATTCCTAACATTTTCTTATGAGACTCAAATAATTATCTCAGAGAAATCCAAACATGTTTTGAGTGTTTCGTTTTTTTTCTTTCAGGATACTCGCAAAATGGTGGGTACAAAATATTTTGTTGCTAACTTAGTGCGAAGGATCTTTTAGAAGGTTTAATCACTTGAGATGAGTAAGTTAACTTAGATCCAAATGAAATCATTAACTTGATATCCTTGAATCTATCCTGTGGCTTAATAATCGTTATAAGTTCCAATAGATTCAGCACTCTGTCCGACAACACTCGTCATACCTACGAATTTCATGAGAAATATATATATATATATATATATATATATATATATATATATATATATATATATATATATATATATATATATATATATATTCTAATGTTGATCCAAAATTATTACCAAAACATTGGACAGTAGCATACTATAAAATAATTGTCCGATGCATACTTCATCCTGTTTGTGAACTTAAAACGGTATACGTCCATGGTATTCATTGATGACGTCTTTGTTTGCACCACGTTTGGTTTTTCATGCGTTCATAGATTTCAAAAAGACGTTTGACATGGTGCGGTATGAGGCATTGTGTGCTACAATGAAGACGTACAACATGGGTCAAAAGTTGACCAATACAAACAAGCAGCTGTACACCAGGGCTACATGTACAGTAATTGCTCAAAGTTCTTTGGGGGACTGTCAATACAACAGTTGGAGTACATGAAGGCTGTCTACTGGCACCCACGCTTTTCAACATCTACCGGTACTTATAACACATCATGAGCGAAACCCAGGAAAACCACCGTGGGACAGTCAGCATTGGAGGGCGTAACGTTACCAAGACAACATTGATGGGCTGGCAGGCAGTGAAAACGAGCTTGCCACCTTAGTGAAGAAACTGGATGAAGCATCTTCCAGATTTGACACAGAATTAAGCACTGTGAATACAAAGTTGATGAGAAATAGTGGTAAACAAATCTAAGCCAAGATTAAAGTCAGAGGACAGGAACTAGAAACAGTGGGCCAATTTAAATATCTTGGTTCCATAATCACCTAAGATGGACCAAGAGCAGAAATTTTGTCACGTGCAGCACGAACGACATTAGCTGCCAAAGCTAAGACCCATCTGGAGAGACAATAATATCTATCTGAAAATTGAAATCGGACGATTGAGGCCAATAGTCATCTCAGTCTTTTTGTATTCATGTGAGGCCTGGACCCTGACAGCAGACTTACAATGAAGTATACAGGCACATTAAATGAGATGATACAATGTCGTCCTTGGCATCTATTACATGGACCACATAACAAATGATGAAGTGCGTAACACCATCATACAGAAGGTAGACCAATATGAATACATCCCCACCACTGTCACAAAGAGAAAGCTGAAATGGTATGGCCATTTCACTAAAGCCAACAGTCTATCCACAACATTAATTCATGGCATCTTTCAGGTTGGCGGAAGGAGAGATAGACAGAGATAAAATGGACTGACAACATCACAGAATGAACCAGGACAGGTTTTGCGCAGACAAATGCAATAGAACATGATTGGGAAAAGTGGATGGAACTGGTCAGATGTTCAGTAGCACAGTGCCTCGACAATTACATTACGTCAAGACACTGATGATGAAGATGATGATGAGCTAATAATTAAATTACAAAAGTTTTAGAGCTATTTTGTAATTCTTCAAATGTATTGATCGCATTTGTTTTATAATTTATGATATTTAGAATTTATCATTACTTATTTGCACTGTTGTTCGTATTCTCAAATTATCCATGTATTATCCTAATTAGCAAAACAGTTGTGAAGATCAGCTATGTTGTTTTGTGTAAAGTACGACAGTACATATGTTGACTGATTGATTGATTGATCTTTAACGGCGCACCTGCACTTTTAGGCTATTTAGCGCCATACAATAGGTTGCATGTATACATTTTAAAAAATTCGAAAATGTGTAATATCGTCCATAGATGTCAAAAGATAAATAGTTCAAAGTAAAATGGTAAGATATTGGTAACCGTAAAATATGAAGCTTCCCAATCAACGGAGATGTAAATGGTGTATGTTGTTGAGTACAGATGAAAAGATGTTGAAAATAAGTGGCGGTATTTACATTAGATACATATGTTCTAGGTGATGGCATACAAGTTACAGTTTTAAAACAAGATTTACTTTCTTCAGGAAATCTAAAATACAAGTGATATGTATAGTATCAATACGTTCCTTCATGTCATGTACATTATAATACTTATCACGCGTAAGTTGCAGATCGGAACACTCGGTGATGAAGTGCGTGACAGTCAGTGGTTCATTGCAAGTAACGGGGATTTTAATGACCCTAACGTGCTATGTGAATCGAATCACATAAACATAAGAGGCCATAAAGTAAGATTTATTTCTAGACACAATCTGTGTCTATATAACACTAACTCACCGAAATATCTACACCCAGGAACGAATACGTACACATCAATAGATTTGACAATTTGCTCTCCTTCACTGCTTTTGCACTATGAATGGAAGGTCGCATTTTACTTCAATTCTAATTGCAATTGCAGATGATTCTATTCCTACGTCCTCACCGAACAGTAAGAAACAGCAAAAACCTTGAGTAGCAAAGGAATGCAGAGATACCATTAGACAACGCTGAGAAGCATTCAAACAATTTAATAATCGTCCAACGCCCGAAAATTTAAACAAATATCGTATTACCCGGGCTAAAACTCAACGCACAATCAAAGAATATACAAAGTGACATAGCAAATATTCTTGCTGATAGTTTTTCAAAAACTCATCATCATCTTATTATTCAGATTCCTTTCGAAGATTAAAATCTCAAAAAGAAAAGTCACGTTTAAAATTCACATCCAACAACACTGAAAGCTATAACCAGCTGTTTTCTTGATTGGAGTTTCGGGAGGCTTTAGACAATGCCCATGATACATCCGCTGGGTTTGACGAAGTACATTACCAGTTCTTGACACACCTCCCAGATTTGTCTCTGACATTACTTCTGGAAATCTTTAATTATTTTTGGTTTGCTGGTAATGTACCTAAGAGCTGGAAAGAAGCAACAGTAATACCGATTCTCAAACCAGGCAAAGATATCGAAGATCCTAACAGCTATCGGCCCATTGCACTGACAAGCTGTGTGTGCAAAACAATGGAACGAATGAATAATTCTCGGCTTGTATGGTACTTGGAAAGTAACAATTTAATATCTCCTTTCCAAAGTGGCTTCCGTTCTAGTCGTAGTACTAACGATCATCTGGTTAGACTGGAAACATTATTCGGGATGCATTTATCAAGCAGGAACATTTAGTAGCAGTCTTCTTTGATTTAGAAAAGGCCAATGACACAACATGGAAGTACGGGATACAAAATGACCTGCACGATCTGGGTCTAAAAGGCCGTCTACCCTCTTTCATCTCCAATTTTATCTCCGACAGAGAATTCAAAGTATGAGTGGGCTCTACCCTCTCCGATATGCACCAGCAAGAGATGGGTGTGCCCCAGGGCAGTATTTTATCTGTGACGCTATTTAATATCAAAATCAATAGCATCACCAAGTGTTTAGCTCCCGGTGTGGATTGCTCATTATATGTAGACGATTTTTTAATTTGTTATCGATCAAAGCACATGCATAAAATTGAAAGGCAACTCAAACAAAATATCAACAAATATCCAAAATTGGGCCAGTAATAACGGTTTCAAGCTTTCAAAATCTAAAACAGTATGCATGCATTTCTGTCAGTTGCGAAGACATCACGATGACCATAAGCTCACGCTGGGTGGAACACATATTCCAGTTGTTGAGGAAACAAAGTGTTTGTTTATTATCTTTGAAATAAACGTCATGCGTCATGGGATGATGCAGTCAATAGCAAACTTCATGCCATCAAAAAACTGACTTTTATTCCACACATGAAGAACTTAAAAGCTAAATGCTTGAAACTTTAAATTTACTTAACGTAATTGCGCACACTGACTGGGATGATCCTAAAAAGGACCTCCTCAATTTGTATAGAACATTTATCCGCTCCATACTAGACAATGGATGCGTTGTTTATGGATCAGCTAGGAAGTCCTATTTGAAAATGCTTGACCCAAGTTATCATCAGGGAATAAGACTCGCTCTGGGAGCATTTAAGACATCTCCATGTGAAAGCCTTCTCGCGGAAGCGAATGAACCATCTTTATCGCATCGCTGAGAACTGCTTTCTGCACAGTACGCTCTCAAATTAAGATCAAACCCTCTAAACCCAGCATTTTTGGCTGTTTTTTTAACCAAAATACAAAACTTTATAGGAAAACAAACCAAATGCCATACCTTCATTTGGCATCAGAATATCATCCAGCTTTGACAATATCAAAATTAACTACAGTTCAGAACACGATTGTCTCGGAAACACCACCTTGGCTCCTTAAGCAGCCCAAAGTGATTTTTACGTGACACGAAGGGAAAATATCTGGGGCAAACCCTGCCATCTTTCAGAACTCTTATCATGAACTCCTCCACGATTTTTGAAAACTACACTAAAATGTGTACTGATTGATCAAAAGTTGATGAAAATGTTGCTGTAGTCTTTGTTAGTGGCAAAGACATAACCAAACTGCGCTTGCTAAACGATGCGTCCATTTTTTCAGCGGAAATTAAAGTAATAGACCTTGTTCTGAAATTTAGCGAACAAAAACACATTTTAAATAGCATTATCTTCTGTGACTCACTATCAGTGCTTCGGTCGCTACACAGTAGAAAACTGGATAAACCATTATTAGTCTATATTCTAGTAAAAGACTCGGAGCTTAGTACCCCCTACAATATAGTATACTGTTGGTTACCTAGCCATATTGGTATTAGAGGTAATGAAGAAGCAAACCGGGTTGCTAAGATGGCTCTATCTCAAGAACCATCGGATTTTATATTACCGTTTACTGATTTTAAACCTTGTATCAGAAAGTACCTACGCCAGAAGTGGCAGGCGTCATGGGATGATGCAGTCAATAGCAAACTTCATGCCATCAAACCAACCCTTGAACAATGAAGTCCTTCCTACAGAACTATCCGTAGGGAGGAGGTTGTCATTGCAAGAATCAGAATCGGTCAGACATACATTACCCACTCCTACATACTAAAAGGTGAAGATCCACCAGAGTGCGTTTCTTGCAATGAACCATTTACTGTTAATCACTGTATGGCCGAGGGTTCCGAACTGGAACCTATGCGTGATAAATACTATAATGTACATGACATGAAGGAAGTAAATCTTTATTTTAAACTATAACTAGTATGCCTTCCTCTAAAAGCATTTTTATCTAATGCAAATACCGCCCCTTATTTTCAACATCATATCATCAACATACACCATTTACATCTCCCGTTGATTGGGAAGTTTTATATTTTCCTGTTACCAACATCTTACCATTTTATTTTTAATTATTATGTTTTTTTATCGCTTGTCAATATTAAACCTTTCGTATTTTTAAACATATATAACCTGTTGTATGGCGCTAAATAGTCTAAACGTGCTGGTGCGCCGTTAAAATTCAATTAATCAATCAATCAATAAACTAAGCTCCGTATTGTTAACGAGTAGATCGACTAATAATTGGTTTTCTAATGTATCGTGACTGGAGCACTGATAGTTCGTCACAGAAGATAATGCTATTTAAAATATGTTTCTTTTCGATAAATTTCAGAGCAAGGTCTATTGCTCTGATTTCGGGTGAACAAATTGACGCATCGTTTGGAAAACGAACTTTGGTTATGTGTTTGCTACTAACGAAAGCTGCTGCAGCCTTTTACTCATCCTTTGATCCATCAATATAAATTCAAATGTAGTTTCTAAATTCGGTGAGGAGTTCAAGATAAGAGCTCTGGAAGATGGAAGGGTTTGTCTCAGATTCTCCCCCATCGTGTAACGTAAAAAGCACTTTGGGTTGCTTAAGGAGCCAATGTGGTATTTCCGATACAAACGTTTTCTGAACTGCATAAAGATTAATTTTGATACTGTCAAGGATGGATTATATTCTGATGCCAAATGAAGGTATGGCATTTGGTTTATTTTTGTACAGGGATTTGTATTTGAGTTGCAAAACAGCCGAAATAGCAGGGTTCAGAGGGTTTGATCTTCATTTGAGAGCTTACTGTGCAGAAAACATTTCTTTGCGATGTGATAAAGGTGGTTCATTTGCTTCCAAGATTACGCTTTTACATGGAGATGTCTTAAATGCTCCCAGAGCGAGTCTTATTCCCTGATGATGAATTGTGTCAGGCATTTTCAAATATGATTTCCTAGCTGAAGCATAAACAACGCATCCATAGTCTAGTTTGGAGCGGATGAATGTTCTATACAAATTGTATACATATGTACATAAACAAATTATTCGTATTCATCATCGGACTTGATTGCACCGAACAGTGACTAATAACAAACTTTATTTGGAATCAGCATTCCAGTAAACCAATAAATAAAACTGGCCGTAAGGATAGTTACTTTTTTGCAGGAATTCAGTGTCCTGTTATCTCTGCATTTTCTGTTTAATCTAAACCCTTAGTTAACTTTTCAAGGGATTGTTCCATGAAGCGATACATAACTGCAGATTAAACTACATCCTTGTTTATTCATTATCTCTTTTTATTCTAAATGCACTTGTCAACTAAGGAGTCATTAATGCAACAATTGCATTTTGCGGCAGGGATATTATGTTGCATCGTTCTATGGGCATAGATGCACCTTTCGTTTATGAACAAATATGAGACAGATCCAGGCATTGTGATATGAATTTTGCATATCTTTTATTTCGATTACAGTCATTACATGCAGGCCCGCAATATTAACTAGATAAATGATCGTGGTCGCAGACTTTCTGAGGGTTCTTATCGATGTTACGCAGTACTATGTGTGCTAATTGTGTTGCCATACAACTTTCTCCATCTCTAAAATGTCCTCAAGCAGAACAAATATACAAAAGATACATGAACATATACAAACAATGAAACGCTTATGCATAAGTAGCTCTAGTTTACCTTGTTCCAGTATTGTGGATGAAATATCCTTGGAATTAAAAGTTTTGATGAGTAAGATGCGCAATAAAAAGAAGAATGTCCATTTAAGTCGTAATCCCATTGCAAACGACATTCAGTTTATCTTTAGTCTAAATCTGGTGGAAACTTTTGCTTGTGTGAATTTTTCTGAGTGATTAGTTGTCACTTTTCGTAAGTACGCTAGGTTAGTGTTCCTACAGTTATATTTCCTACATCAGTCTCCTTACTTTGTGACAGCTACTTCACGAGTATATACGCTTGAAAACATGTTCTATGGTCGCAAACGTTGTCATTTGAAAACGCTTGTATATTCGCCACTTCACTACGTCCTTTTTTTCAGTGTAATAAGCGAATAAGTGTTGAAGGATAAGCTATAAATTACAAGATTGTATACCACCTTAATAATAAATATTATCACGCATTTTGTAATAATATCTACATTTTTAGACAAATATACCAACGGGCCTGATTGCTACACATTGAGTCATGATGCGATTGGAGACCATTAATATATCACATGAAACCTTTGTATATGAATCAGAAAAAGATTATGTAATTGTATTCGATTTTTTTGAAACTATGTCAAAGATGAGTATCTTCATATATTGCATTATAAGATTATACGCCGTGCGCTAAATAAATCTAATGTTTATACATATGACCGCTCCAGTGGCTTAGTGGTTTAAGCGTCCGCTTCGGATGAAGGAGGTCGCGGGTTCTAACCCCGGCAGTGTCATACCAAATAATTATAAAACTGGTACTAACTGCACCTGTTCTAGGCATTCACCATTAAAATATTAGTGTTATGAATGGTCGGCCTGTTGTCAGGATAATGCGACTAAGTTGGACATCATGCTACATGTCTGTGGCATGATGCTCCAGAGCTAGACATTGCTATAAACTGCAACACAGCTGACATCTTAGCGATATGACTGAAATATTGTTAAAGCTTCGTTAAAACTCCAAATTGTACACACACGCACGCACACACACACACACACACACACACACACACACACACACACACACACACACACACACAGCTACACATGAAATATGTCTAGATATTACTTTCTGTATGCATGCATGTATTTACTTATCTATCTATCTATCTATCTATCTATCTATCTATCTATCTATCTATCTATCTATCTATCTATCTATCTATCTATCTATCTATCTATCTGTCTGTCTGTCTGTCTGTCTGTCTGTCTGTCTGTACTATGGTTTTTTTAATATCAACTCTGAACACAGTAAAACATAGCTTACTGTGGTTTGACGCCGTCAATTACTGCTTATAAAATGGGTATATAACTAAAATTGAGGTAAAATACGTAATTATGAGTTTGTCTTACTTGGTATCTTTATTGCTACTGTATATGTTATTTAGGTCACTGCATCTTCAAAGAACAAACAAATTAGAACGTAAACTTTCCGTTGAGAATATACCGTAAAAGGGATACGAATTTCATAGTTTTAGTATTTCTATGTCATTAGATGCTTATGTCAGACTATAGGGGGCCCGAGTGGCCTAGTGGTCTAAAGTGCTCATCGTTACGAATCACTGTCATCTCACGTCTGTCTGTTTGGGTTCGAGTCTCTGGTTCAGCCAATATAGTTATGTGAGAAAGCTTGCAGGCAGCCTTTTGTGGGCCGGTGTTTCCTTTTGGTGTTTTCCTGGGTTCTTCCTCCACCATTAAGATTGGCCGACTTATATAGCCTATCTGGTGATGAAAAATGACGTGAAACCCTATAACAACAACGATAACGTCAGACTATGCTGACATATGTACAACGTTTCGTCATTTCATGGATTTATAAGTGTAGCACGATTGGTTATTAGAATGGATTACACAAAAGTGCGGATTTTTTTAAGACCCCAAATTTTCATTGTCAAACTGATTATTTCTGACTTTCGTATTTCTGTATTTACTATTTAATTTTTTGCTATGAATGTCTCATTTCATTGAAAGTGATGCCAGGTGGAGGAATGAATTGATGATGGAAATACATATTTTTCCATAATAAAATGTGCACATTTTAAAAACATTCTGAGATTTTGGTACTTCTACCGATTTTCTCTAAATGCAGACGTAATTCGTATGGTAATTTACATACTTCTTTAATCACTGAAAAACACCAGCAGCATCATTACCTAAACCACGATGTGTCTTGTCCATTTCCTATCTACTGCTTTAGTTTCCGGCAACACTTATTCATCTTATTATCACATGTTGTGACTTGATGGTGGGAATCAAAGTCCGTCCTTAAGCATGTCATGAAGAGATTACTTACAGAAGCTTAGTGCATTTCAGCTGAGCGTGTACTGGTCAGTTTATTTATTAGCGTGTAATGGTATATCAATACGGGCAAGGATTCCTGTCGAGACACTAATTGTACAATCCCACAACGCTACACAACGAACATGCAACGCAGTGCAACTTGTAACGATGTTTCACAACGCTCGATGACAGCTGAACATTAATGTAATGTAATTAAGATAAACAATTCCTACCGTTGAGGAATAAATTAGACAATATTAACTGTCATCTACTATGCCTGTATCTGGCGACACGAGAATCCCTTTGCACCATACAAAATAACTTGATCAAGTTCATTAAGATGGTGATAATATATTTGTGCAATAAACTCAAACTATATAAAGAATTCGTAGTAGTAGTAGCTGTTGCTGTTGGTAGTGTAAAATTAATAATACAATTTCTTGATACTAATTAATAATTACATTTAACTACTAACACTTCTTTTACGCCACTTATACCACTACATCTGCTGATGTCACTAGTAATACTACTGACATAACATATGCTGGTATCACAAATACTGTTATTGTTGCTACGTAAGCTGATGCCATTAGCATTGCAATATAACTCTGATCACTAAAACTACAACAACTACTACTACTAATAATAATCCTAACAGTAATACTAATGATTCCAACAATAATACACGTACAAAAAAATGTGTTATTGTTTTAATTAATGTTCAACTTTTTATTATCATCAAGATATATATTGTAGGTATATAAATAAAATAATTTAATATCCTCTATAGTAAGTAATATACATTAGTATCTAACCTGCGAATATGGTCGAATATGTATGTATGTTTGTGTGCGTGTGTGTGTGAGTGTGTTTTGGATTTTTAAGGTAGGTTTAACACTTTTTCAGTCATATCGCTACAATGTCTGCATTGTGACAGTTCACAGTGATGTCTAGCACTTGGGCAGCATGCCGCAGACATTTTGCATAATGTCCCACCCAGTCATATTATCCTGACACCAAAAAAAATAGTCCTAACACAAACCTATTAATGCTGAGCAAAATTGCGAGGCAGCTGTTTGTACCATTTTGTTAAGTCTTTGGTATGACTTGGCAAGTGATCGAACCCACGATTTACCGCATCTGAGGCAGACGCTCTGACCACTTGGCCACGGGAGCGGTCGAATTTGGTGGAAGAAGTTTAATTGGATAGCTCTAAGTCACACACACACACATAATGAAATACTGAGCACATTTGCTTTACTCCCAATGTTGATATTGGACTTCTCAAGAAACCTCATAGGATTGTTATCAGTTATGTCGAATTTTCGACAAGATATCAGATAGAAGTGCACACACAGATTTTAGAGACCTCTAAGTTTTGTTTGAGTGATCAAGGATTCTACAGATCTGTTTCATCTCATTAGTAGTTTTTACCAGTAAGAATACATATAATATTTAATTTTTTCAGTAAATATGTATCAATATAAGCATTGTTATATTTGGCAATACATTATATCAGGCACATATACCACGTCTTTCTTCGGGCGAGTTCTCAATAATGCATTATCAACAATGCTGGTGTCTCCACAGTGTCTCAAATGACGCCACATCAGCTATTTGTTTAATGGGAGTAAGTATAAAAGGTACACATTTTCAGAAAATGAACCATATACGTGTAACAAATTATATATAAAGTTTGCGCAAATTTCAGTTTTGCATGTTTGTCCATTTTAAAGTCCGACTGAAATGTCCACATTTAAAATGGGTGCCAGAGATAATCTGTATAAACGTTCAACAGATACAGCGAAAAATAGATGTATAGATAAGAGAATACCGCTCGGACAAGAGATAAAATAGAATAATACATTCGTCTTTACTTCAGGAAAATCTGTGCATTGCCATTCTTAGTATAAAATTGCTAATCAGCATATTTTGCCACGCACATCAGTAAGTGTGCTTCTTCATAAATGTACACCTGAAATAAACGTTCCATAAAATGCAGTAGAGAGACAAAGAGACAGACAGACAGAGACAGACAGACAGACAGACAGAGAGATAGACAATCTTTGAGTTTTCGTCTCAATTCGTGCTTGTCCAGTGAATACATATGATGAATTTAAATATGAATTCGTTTTCAAATCGTCATTTAATGTCATAACAATTATTGTGACATATCTTTTGTAGCACTGACCAGATATTAGGTAACCATTTGTGTGACACTGACCAGATATTAGGTAACCATTTGTGTGACACTGACCAGATATTAGGTGACCATTTTTCTGACACTGACCAGATATTAGGTAACCATTTGTGTGACACTGGTTACATATAGATAACCATGTGTGCGTGCTTAATATAAATTTTGTAACATTTATTGTAACTATACAACAACTTGTCTCTGGGGATAATTCAAAACACAATCTTGATCTGTTCAACATCGTAAAGTTTTGCTGAAGTTTATAAAACACAAGAAAAATAACTTGCTCTAATGGCAAAATATTCACTAGTAAAATAATAATACTGACAGGTGATCATACGATTATCTAATTTGATAAATTTAGCTTCAACATGACTTGAGAAATAAACATCAAACATGTAAGCAAAGTCGGTCAAGTATGACATATAGGTCATATTGACTTGTTTTTGTGAGATAGTAGTTTTTTGCTTTTACACATTACCTCAACAATTTTTTCTTTGTATTGATAGAAGAGTATTAACGCAGAATTCTAAAGTTTATCTCGTCATAAACTAAATGTAAAATCAAAACCGAAATAAAATCTTAAAATGTAAAATGTAGGTCACGTTGAAATTCTTTGTGTGGTATGGGTGTGGGAATAATGGCGATGCATGCAATAACTCAGTTTGATGATTTGAGGATAAGCAGAGCTCGAGCAAACAGAATAACACGTACAATTTTCTCGGAATTTTGGTCACGCGGTGGGTGGTCAGCTGACCATAATAGCCGCTCGAACGCTGGTGGGAAAAATATGGCGGATCCTGCAGCATCAGTATGAAGTTCTCCAACGACTTCAACATCGTTTATCGAGTGGACAAATGCCTATTCAACATATTGGAAGCATCATGTCTGATTTTTGGATTTCATTGCCATATTAGAGAATAGCTTTGAGCTGTTTACAACTGGACATGTACATGCAAGTAAGCAACCTGTGTCGAAGTAAATAAATGTAATCCTGACAATCAAAGAGCAAGTTGTTTCATATGAGTTTATTCAATTTTATTTTCGAACATCTGTGGATAATTTACATGTAAATTTCAATCATTTAATTAGCTCCAATTGCTGGAAGTTCGAATATAACAACCATCGTCGTCAGCGATATTCGATCTCAATGACGTTTACGGACAAGAACAAAACTATTTCAAGTCGCAATATTAATGCATGTAGCACATTTTTATGTGCAGTATGTATGATTAATTGGAGATAAATAGATTTTCTATATAATAAAAAAGTCTATGAAATTGAAATATAGGTTTGTTTAAAGTCCCCCACCATTATTTACATTGTAATGTATTTCATCACCGTATTGGGTTGGGCTTAACTTTGAAATTATTACATTTCATGTGTTTTAAATTGTTTTGTGGACGGGAGATTACCCAATAACAAAACATTTTTATGTGGGGGAAATAACCTGAACAATGAAATGATTTGTCCTTCGTAATGAACATGATTGTATGTTTATTGTCATCAACAAAACATTTAAATATGTGTTCTTTTGTTCCAGCACATTGGAGTGAAGCAATATTAAATTTAAAAAGGCCATTTTTTTCTGCTTAGGTTCAAGCACAGATGAAACATCAGTTCCTAACTGTACGTGCAAAGATACCACTACAATGTGTTATGCACTGGACCATTTCAAGGTGTTTGAGCCTCCTGAAGACATTATATCATGTACTGGTATGTATATCTTTAAGTTGAGACATAGTCGTAGTACTATACATATTGGTAATCTAATTTACAAAGACATTGAATAACAATAACACCAATGGTAGAAGAAAAAAACATTTCACTTTCTTTAGCCTGTTGCCTAACATGTTCCCTTTTCTGTTTAGATAAACATGAAGACTGGAATAAGCCAATCTGTGATATAGACTTTACAAGAACACAGCATGGAAACGAAACGACGCAGGAACCGACCATTAAAACGAAAACAACCAGAGGCATATAAGCTTTACAAAATTTGCGACACTAAGAGAGCTTTTGTAGAATCATTCCTCTGTTAATTAGCGCAACAGAGTAAAGAATCCACCCCAATTAAACAGCTCTGAATAAATACAGTTGCAAGTCAACACGATCCAGTTGTAACACTGGTCTCTGTAAATCAATTACATGATTATGTGGAACGTTTTTTTTTAACAATCACAGATTTATCTAAGCGAGAAAGTTTTATCAAAAATCATAGTTAAAGAATTTTTTGAAGTCACCCAGGATGAACTACTAATTATTTAAGAAAATATTCTTCTACAAAGCAGATTGTCTGATTAGTTTACATTGAGACAATTGAGGATAACTGGTTCTATTGTTAGCTGTATTAGTAACTGCTTTGTACACAAAGTACAATCCCGACACAATAAGTAGTGCATTATCAGAGCCATCTTCTATTATCTCATTAGATATGGAACCAACAGTTATCAATCGATATGTTGCTGAGAAAGATAAAGAGGGTTGAAACATTTCTATTAACAAGTTGGGTTTTATTATATATAAGGATAATGGGTTCGTTACAGCAGCGCCTGATGTGATAGAGGTGAAGACAGTAACTTTATTGATGCTAATGTGGAATGTAAAGTAGCAGTACAATGGAGCCTCGTGACTGTTGATGACATTGCTAACGAACTTGGGTACCCATTAAAATCAGTGAAATTATACCAGCATGGCTCTTTGGTCAAAGGTTTGCGTTTAAACCTAATTATGATTAATCTTACAAAAGTTTCAGTTGCAGCTGTAAGGATGTAGGTCATTTGCAAAATATTGTGATTTAGACATGTTCGGCCAGAGTCTGGAAATTGTTCATTGTCAGAAATTTTATTGAATCAAGAAGAAATAGACAAATTCTTGACAAAACTTTAGACTATGTTTAACGAGTATATGGCTGACAAAATGTTACAAAAGTACAATAAATTGTTTTGGCTATAATTCTCTTTTTGGCAGCTATTATGCAAATTATGTGCAGTCACTTGTGATGAATCTTTTTCTTATCTTTCATTATCCACGTAATAGGTTGACCATTGGATCACTGAAATATCACAAGGTCACCTTACAATCAATCATACGTTGTCCTTGTTATACGATAAGATCAAAATTATTATGTACATTATGTACTAAATGTTTTTTGATATCTTTCCATGATATTGGAAATTTCGATACAAAGGAGAAGTATTTAAAAAAATCCTTCCATCTTATTTGTTTTTTAATCGTTTCAAACGGTATTAGATTACCGTGATCGTCTACTAAATCATCCCCGGAGTGGCCGAGTGGTCTAAAGCGCTGTCCGTGTTACGGACCACTGCCATCTCACCTCTATCTGTGTGTGTTCGAGTCTAAGATTCGGCAAATGTAGTTATGTCAGAAATCTTGCCAGTAGCTTCTCGTGGGTCGGTGATTCTTTCCGTGCGTTGTCCGGGTTCTTCCTCCACCATTAATACTGGCAGCCATGGATAGCTTATATTGTGCTGAAAAATGGCGTTAAACCATAAAACCATCAATCCTCAATTTATTCAGGTTGACAGTCCACTCACCCACCACTCAGAAACTTTGTTCCATCTGCTTAATGGTCCTAAATGTGCTAAAGAGCCACATATGTAACTGATTTCATTCATGAGAGGCATGTAAGGTATTGAAATTTTATTGGGCTTTCAAATTGCATATGTAGACAGTCTTGGAATTATCAAATCAGGATTTTCCAGTTGTTCTTGATTTAGCTTTAAGTGTCCCTGAATTGCAGTCATGAGATTTAAACTGGGCTGCTCTTTTCAGAGAGATACGGTGGATTATACAGAGTTACATGTTACATTTATGTGGCAAGAAATCTCGCCCACATGCCATTGGCATTAAGACCAACAGCATTTCATATAAAACGACAGTCTGTAAGTGAGTCACATTAGTACCTAGTACATAATATCAAGTTTTGACCTAATGACTCATCCCTGACAGTGATTTTACTACCATCTTATATTGTTTTAATTTTTGAACTACAATTTACTCTTCATCATATTAGACAGCCTTACACTTGGTAAAAGCCATCAGAATAGCATAAATGTTATCTCCACTCAAAAATGAAACTAGTAAACTACACGTACATGAAATTGAAAACATGATTTTACGATGATATGTGAAGGATTACATGCAAGTATTAATTTCTCTAACGAGCTCATCTAGTCGTCAAATACTCGCACTATTTTGCTACACACAGTATGCGACAAAATCCAAGAGTTCTAGATATCAAAAAAGGATTTAAAATACCATTGATCAAAGTATGCTGAATGACACAGGCTTAAAAAAATCGTAATCTATATAAGGAGTCAATATTAGACCCAACTCATACATTTCTTAGATTTTGTCATTATCACATTCTTTGTTGCTTACAGTTGGGCTCGGCTTATAAACGAGTGCATACGGAAATCATTTGCTCACTATAATAGTCCATCTTCTCTAATATCACCTTTAGGTAGTTACATGGCCTAAATAATCTTGGGGCATTATTTATTGAAATGAATCCAAAACATTGTTAAGTCCACAGTTTTGGTTAAAACCATCTACACTAAACCTAGCATCAGAGTTGTAGAAAAGCAAATTTTAAGCTACTGAGTTTTTAAATACTTTTCTTTTATGTTAATCTTATGAGACGGTCACGCGAAGGTAAGAAATCTTTAAAGGAGAAATATGTATGTGAAACTCTATTATCTATCAGTGTATAACTCAATCTATGTGTGTCGAACAAACTGTGTCAAACAAAACTAATTAAAACATCCTGGCAGAACACCGTTAAATGCAGCCTGCGCCAAGTCAGACCAAATTGTAGTGCAACTCTCTGCTGTACACAAATGTTTTTTTCTGATGCCCGCGGTTAGCCCCATTGACCAACATAACTTATAAAACACTCAACACATTTAGATGCTATGATTTAAATAATTGTAGTTTTATGTTAACACTAATGTGCATTATGTTGTGTGTCCTTGCTGTGTGTCCTCTGGTAGTTTTCTTTTTTTAAAAATGCTGTTTTCAAACTCTACTTACCCTATTTCCCAAAACATTAGGTAATGGTGCTTTTCATGTAAAATAGCCTACAAATGTAACTACTCTCATTGATATAAATATATGGATTCTACTAAGCGCCTCACATAAAACACATCTGACCGTAGACCTTAAAAAAATCACCAAATCCAAGAAACTTAAGATTGTTAAAGTTCTGAGAAGACCAAATTTTTAACCCGTTTATTGTAACTATTATATACCATGCTAATTTGCACGTTTTAGCGCCTCCTGTACCTTGACTAGATAACATGATTCAAGAACGGCTGCGTCCGCCTCCCGTTTCATACCCGTGACCGGATCAAATTTGATGTCAATTTTTTTTAAACAGAACATAGAAATTAGTTAAGTAATTGTATCTGGAGAGAATATTTTAATTTTGGAAAGCGTCGTATTGCAGAGTAATAGTAAAGTCTTTACCCAAAAAATACAACTAGGTCAGGGTACCATTGATTGCATTCTTTAAATGGAACGGGAAAACTGAGTTTACAATATCCTATTTTGACCAACCAAATCATTACTTTTAACCAAACAACAGGATGCATATAGTTTTAAAAATGTGTTAAGACTGATAGACCCCACGGTAAAAAGGTGTAACAAGTATTTATTTTCTCTCCATTTTCACTACATGGATACTTTTGCTTTTACGTTCATACAGGGAATGATTGACGAGGTGAACCATATCAGACTCCCTTGGGTCTCTTGTGTTAAATCGCAATAAATATATTTCTCTTAAGTTTGAGACCTTTTAGGGATAATTTCAAGATGAGCAGTAGCAGAAGTCCATAAACAGAACGATTTATTGCAATGAACGACCAAATTTATCCTAAAGTTTGCATACATATATATAATGTAGTATGCATTGAATTACCTGCCTTATTGGGGGACACCTAGTGCTAGTAATATATTGTTCGACAAGCAACACATGCATTGAATATGAATTACAGGACATTTGATTTCTGTCCTTGGGAATCTTATAAATTATTTTGTCTTTTTGTCTTTACACTTTTGAAACTATCATATTTTGATTCTCCTATATATTTAACACGTTCTGTCGTTTCTTGGTACAGACTGACACATGCACATAATAACTATTACCTTAAAAGCTAAAATATTATTTGTATTAAGCGTTGGTTAAAACTGTTGTCTTTTGAGAATATACGTGTGCGTGTAATACACCATTGGGAAACAACACGTATTTCCTCTCCTATGTATGATGTTAATATTAGAGTCTTTACCGCTCAGATATTCATTCGTAATATTATTCAATGAAGACCTGTATATAATTATGACGAATATATATATGCTGACGGAAGAAAATAAAACAGTTCTGACCTTTTGGGCGATGACAGCTGACAGCTTCATACGTTTCCGGTTACTTTGAGAGGAGTGTTTATCATCACTACTTCAAAACCTAACTGTTCGTGCCTGATAATATAAAAGTTCGCTTTTATCTGATGATCTTATCTAATGAAGTACAGAGACGACGAATATTTGGATGAGCCCCAACTTGTTTGGTAACTGTAGAGTATACATATCGCTGACCCTCACGCCAGTGTCCTTTCCTTGTTCATAACTCATAAGCTAGGCCTGCACTAATACACGACATAAACATTCAAGTAATACAATATCTGGAAACTAATTTGGATGCTACACGTATAGCAGGAAAAGTCTGAATTAAGGGTAACTTTTACATTATATAAGAACAAAAAGTAATTATTTGGAAAATTAAAACATACACGACACACTGAAAAATAGGGTATTACATATTTTGTTTAGAATCACAATTAACATATTTTTACCCGGAAATAAATCACATAGACGACATAACTATAAAACCCTACAAGAAGATCTTATAGATCTCAACTTCGAACACATGTTGATAACTGGGGACTTTAATTGCTCTATACCAGACCCAAAGGGAGGAATGTCTGACTTTGTTAATGCCCTTGCCCCCAACTTATCCAGCCTGATAAAGGAACACTTACTAACGGATACATACAGATTCATAAATTCAAAAGGAGATTCATTTAATATTACACAAGCAATGGAGCTTGGAGAGACAGAATGTACATAAATGACAAAAACCAGGAAAATATCATATACTCTAAAATCCTACCTTTTATACTAGTAGACCATAATGTTATGGCGATAAAAACCCGAAACCCACATAGCTGGAGAAGGGGACAATGGAAATTAAAAAATCATTTGCTACGGTTGGAAACGTATAAGGAAAGGGGGCAATGGAAATTAAACAATCAGTTACTACAATTGCAAACATATCAGCAGGAAATTGCTCATAGTTTTGACCAACCACGATCGATACTACAATAATATACTAGAAAAAGGCGAACACAGAAACGCCAATAGAGAAATAAACTCCAAGTCATATTCACTTTTCACTGCAAAAACCATACTTTACATTAAGAAGGAAATTCAATACATTATCCACCATCCTATTTTCCAGGAAATCTTCAAATAAAAAGAGATGTCCCCAAGCATGACACAAAGGCTTATTATAAAAAAAACTAAAGAGAATGATACTGAATTAACAAATTCGCGATTTTATGTTATAAAGTATTAAGTAATAAAACTGGCCAATAGAACATCGACCACACATAATGATATAAGCAAACATGCGTTGGTGATGACAAACTATTTTAGATAGCACCTTATCAATCAAAACTATTACAGACTTTAATAAAAACTAAAACGGACACTGAAGCAATTCTCCTAATAGATTGATAAAATGCTTTCGATAGGGTTGAAACTATTTAATAACTTAAATCCCCAAAAAATTGCTTTTTGAATGATTTATAAACTGTGGATAGAAATTCTGTACAACAATATATCAGCAGCAGTACAAACTAATGGCAAGATATCAATGAAATTCCCGATAGAGAGATCGTTGAGACAGGGATGCCTTTTACTGTATGTATTGGGCATCGATTCGCTAAGGTTCAAACTACTAAGCAATACAAACATAAGAGTGATCCATATTTCTAACCTGAAAGAGGAAATAAAGATGCTACATCACTCGGATAATTTTATCAATTTTATGAAACAGACAAATTGATTTATACACCTTATACAAAAATACTATAACTATGGGAAAGCATTGGGATCCCAGATAAATAATGGGGAAACCGAAATCTTGCTACTTGGCAACTAGCGTGGAAACCTTCCAGGTCTACCGCATACAAGATAAAAAAGCATGTTAAAACACTTGGCATTTTTGTGTGGAAAAACACGAAGCACTTAAATTGCTTAAATATACTAAACACACTAAAATCCAATTGCAATTGAGCAGCTCGATATATTTCAACCTTATAGACAGAGAACACAGCTACAATTTAGTGTCAAAGACCTCGATATGCAGTACATTAGGAAATTCGAGGAGATCATATACAAATTCATATGTAATGGAAAGTACACAAACTAAGTAAACAGACATTACAAACGGTAAACAAGAAAAGAGTGCTAAATTTCCATATTCTTGCAATGACACGGACCGCAAACATCATTAACAGCATTACAAGATTACAACACCTTGACGAAAGACCATGGCGAAAAACATTGTTTATTTGTTTAGATATATCTTAAACAATTTCTCAAACTCAAATCCTCACATATCCCATATAAAGTAAAATCAACGCAATCATAGAATACAGAACTAACGAAGAAATATGGAGCTTACATGAAGAAAACACATACGAATACTTCCATAACGTTTGTACAAATCAGCACAAAACACAAATAGAACATCTACACCCAAATACGGAAGAAATGGGAGAAAATAAAGAACATCAACACTCAAACAAGAATATATTTCTTTCTACATGATGCATGGTGGACGGGAGTAAAAGATTTATTTTAAAAAAATCATCCCAGACATGTTACCATGTATCTTATGCAACACCAATACGATAGCAAACGACATTTAAATTTATTTTGCCCAAATACAAAAAATGCAAAGGGATGCCATAATACAGAAAATTATAAACTCAACATGTAAGTTTCTGACAAAACGCTTAATATACACAGACATCATAGATGATAATTAACTATGTACGTGATGTTATTTATTTAATTATTTATTGATCAATCGATCGATTGATTGATTAATTTTTAACGGCGCACGATCACCGTTAGGCTATTTAGTGCCATAAATAGGTTATATATATATATATATATATATATATATATATATATATATATATATATATATATATATATATATATATATATATATATATTTAAAAATGGAAAAAGGTTTCAAATCGACCAGCGATCTTAAAACCAAATAGCTGAAGGTAAAACGGTAAGACGGTAACGGTAACAGATAAAGCTTTCCGATGGACGGAGGATGTAAATGGTGTATGTTAATGAAGACAGATGAAAAGGGTTTGAACACAAGGGACGGTATTTACCTTACATAACAATGTTCTTGGTGATAACGTAGTACATAAATAACATCGTGAAAATTAGAAACAATACAATATGGACGAACACACCGTCATAATAACATCCAACATATACACAGGACTAATTGCCTTAACACACAAATATCAATATCCCATTTAACTAAACTCCACCAACAACATATGAAAACAGTGATCAAAATGAGGTGGCGGGCATTAACTCTATTATATAGTTTATTCCAAACGCCCCACTCCCCTCCCAGTCTGTGACTACAACTCAACCTAATGACGACTGTCTACCACTATATATAAATATCTTATCATTGGGCTTCTGTTTAAAGCGGTTATTAGTATAATAGATTTTATGTCCGATTCTCAGGTGCTCAGATAAAAATGTTCTAATAAACTTAAACTCATTATTCAATTAATTTATTAGGTGTAGTGTAAAGCTTTACTGCTTGCGGGAAATCCTTTTTATACTTCATTTGAATGAACCCTTACGTCTTGTTTGGGTGGAAAATAATTATGATGGCAAATATTCTACTATTTCTCTTTTCTCATAACACTTGCTAAATATTATCCCAAACAATCATATTATTTTGAAGCAGACATTAATACAGATATGTTGTATAGCTTCTGTTTATATTTAAAAACTGTCCACATTCGCGCTGACGGCACCAATACTTATAACGGCAGATGTTATATTATATGATAGACATTTATTTTGTGTCCTGATATGATTTTCGCATTTTTCAGTTACATTATTTCAGTATTTGTGACTACTTGAAATTTTCAGTGAGTCGTTTCAATCCAGTTGAAATATCCGATGAGCCTTTTTAGTTCATTTTCAAAGATCTTTATATATGATGCAGATAATTCATGTAGATATAAATCGTTTGTTTAAATTTATGCTGGAAGTGTAAATTCGGGGATATATAAAAACAAGGACACAAAAGCTAGCCTCTTTTAGGAGTAGTTTAGATTATATTACTTGCATGGTAGTTCCGTGTCGGGTACCAAAACATTTATTTAGAGTTTGGATAGATTTGTTTATAGGAATAACTCTCTCCACTTGCTACTAACACAACCACACACAACACTTATGAACAGCTAATTTAGTTTGGCAAAATAAGCCAAAAGAATATTTTATTTAGCTCAACAACTATAATTATATCATTTTGATGATACGGAAAGAAAATAAATTATAAGTAGGGTACGTGTGTGTATTCATTATTACTTGGTTATGTTTATCATATGACCATACATGAAAAATATTTGTAAAGAGTATATTTTATAAAATCGGAGATTCGCTCTTTGTAGATCTGGATATTTCGCACGCTTTATTGTTTACGCTTCAGGATCTGTTAACAAAACTGGCTGATTACACATGGTTAGAATTGGCAAATATGTTGTGTTTTAGAACTGAATTGTTTTTAAATCAAATAACTCAGTGTTATATTAGCCATATAAAGTTGGAAATTCCTTAGGAAGAAAAGAAAAAAGGAATTTGAAATTGAATAACACAATATAAAAAGGAATAAGTTTTATTAATTACATGTATTGAAATGATAAATGTTTACTGTAATGGTTAAAATGTTGGAAATACATTGTATTTTTTTGAAAACAATAGAGTTTGCTAAAGAACATACTTTGGTAACTGTGAATCTATTTAAGTTTTGTATGCATGCATTTTCGTTTTGGCTGAAAGAGATATACTTAAATTAGTTGGAAGAATCGGTGTTATTTTTTTGGGTGATTACATTTACAGTTTTTAACAAGTCTAACGCTAGGCGAAAGCACATTTGTAATAAAATAAGAACTCTAAATTTTCTACAATATATTTTAGTTAACCTAAATGGACATGAAAATGAAGATTTGATTTTAATGTTATGAGCATGTCAACTCTACCGATTTTTGTCTTTGAAAGTCCAATGATCCAGTTAATTGCCGTTCTCCAATAAGACAGAACAATGTAAAGTAAGTATTATTTGCTTGGCCGTGAAGCGCATTAAGACGCTGTGGAGAAACAACTCCATTCTGAAAATTTGGAGAGTCTGTCATCGCAGAAACTTAATTGTGTACTTTATTGAGAAAATGTACTGTCACCCCATATTATCTACAATCGTTTCATTCTAATTAGAGCGAATGACTTCCATTTGTATTAATTGCTACCTAAAGAATTGTATATTCCTACCTTGCCAGTTGTCTGTATGTTTCAAGAGTTCGTGTAAGTTATATTTGGATGCACCAATCATAGATCCTGCATTATGTGGATGTACTGAATGCAAAAATGAAGGTATTAATGTGTGCGAGGCAATGTGATTGGTGTAGGATAGAGAAATTGTATCTCGCAATTAAGATGAGAAAAATATACTGCTTTCTGTTCAGATCAATATTCTTGTATATCCAAACACGACACTATTGTACTTTTTTCAAGGACTGATTTACTCTGCTTCTCCAGTGATGGCCGGATCCGATAAATGAGAACTATATTGTTCTTACCGGCGATAGTTGTAGTGGGTCTTCGGATTGATGAGCAGTATTTATGAGTTGGTCATGCAAGGGGAAATTAAGGTAATGCCAAGACTGATTCATTTGAGACCTTCTTATGAAATACCTGATGTGCGCTGTTGATTTTGCTTACAATTTTGTACATACGCCTCTTCCATGAGAGGTTGCTTGCCAGTTTAGCACCCAGATATATAGTTCACTGGCAGCTGATAACTTTTAATGTGCACTTTTGGATTATGGGTGCTGCATTTTTCTAATCTTCGCAGTAATGTGGTTGATTTCTGCAAAATGTTATGATAATCTGGGAGTGTTATCATAATGAAAATATGTCATTTATTTTATCAAGTCTTCAGTTTCTGTTTTCTATTTTTTTTTTAAACCAGAATTGATAGTAGTGATCATTCGGTTAAAATGATCAGTATATTAAAAAGATTGTACTGGTAATATAATCAGGCTATATAAAGTAGTAATCATTCTCTTTATAAAACTGATCAGTGTTTCAGAGGGATTGTTCTAGTAAGATAATCAGTCTATATAAAGTAGTGATCATTCTGTTAAAGTGATCAGTGATCAGTGTATTAAAGGTATTGTTCTAGTAAGATAATCAGTCTATATAAAGTAGTGATCATTCTGTTAAAGTGATCAGTGATTAGTGTTTTAAAGGGATTGTTCTAGTAAGATTATCATTATATATAAAGTATTGATCATTCTGTTAAAGTGATCAGTGATCGGCGTATTAAAGGTATTGTTCTAGTAAGATAATCAGTCTATATAAAATAGTGATCATTCTGTTAAAGTTATTAGTGATCAGCGTATTAAAAGGATTGTTCTAGTAAGAAAATCAGTCTATATAAAGTAGTGATCATTCTGTTAAAGTGATTAGTGATCAGTGTTTTAAAGGAATTGTTCTAATAAGATAACCAGTCTATATAAAGTGGTGATCATTCTCGTATTAAAGTGATCAGCATACTAAAGGGATTGTTCTAGTAAGATAATCAGTCTATAAAAAGTAGTGATCATTCTGTTAAAGTGATCAGTGATTAGTGTTTTAAAGGTATGGTTCTAGGAAGATAATCAGTCTATATAAAGTAGTGATAATTCTGTTAAAGTTATTAGTGATCAGCGTATTAAAAGGATTGTTCTAGTAAGAAAATCAGTCTATATAAAGTAGTGATCATTCTGTTAAAGTGATTAGTGATCAGTGTTTTAAAGGAATTGTTCTAATAAGATAACCAGTCTATATAAAGTGGTGATCATTCTCGTATTAAAGTGATCAGCATACTAAAGGGATTGTTCTAGTAAGATAATCAGTCTATAAAAAGTAGTGATCATTCTGTTAAAGAGATCAGTGTTTTAAAGAATCTGTTCTAGTAAGATAATCAGTCTATATAAAAGGAATCATTCTTTTGTTCTGACACAAATATACAAAACTTATGATGAGTCTCAAAGTGTGCAGTTTTTTGTGCATCTTCTTGTATATACAGTGGATGCCTATGTCTCATTCATTCTTTCATTGTAAATCAAAATTATTTTTCATATATTTTAGTTTCCTTCTGATCTTTCTCAGAGCTTTCAGAGCATTTTTTGGGGATGTGCAAGGTCTGGGGTGATCTAGTAATGTACAGTAGGATAATTAATAATAAAGAGCATCAATAATAGACACATATGTATTTCACAAACACTAATATAATTAACATATTTATAATATAAATGTACTGTAGACTTCATATTAGAGAGAAATGACATAATAAGCATATTCTGATTATCAGCAAAAATCACTTCATTTTTTCATTTATATGTACCTTATGAGGCAAGGTGTATACTATTTTGATGTTGGCCACTAGTCTGTTATCAATTTGAGTTATTCAAATGTGTTACGTGTTGACGTTCTAATAAACAGTTACATAAAAAGTGAAAATAACAAGCTTGTAAAATTACACAATTAATTTATTCCTTGGAAAAAGATTGCAAAAATGGGAAAAAAACTTAGTTTTAAGAACAATCCAAAACTAATCTATGAATTAAGTTACAAAAGATATAGTAATAAAATTTTCTAATAGATTAAAGTTCAAATTCTGTTGGAAAATCCAAGATGGAAGACAATGACATATGTTGTTTTGTGTTTATCTATATTTCCTTGTAGAATCACAAGATATAACACTCGGCTTTGGAATAAGATTTTGATAAACTTTGCGTCATAGTTCTGTATAAGCACATCAAATATTTCCAGAGATATGATTTAATCTCTCTCTCTCTCTCTCTCTCTCTCTCTCTCTCTCTCTCTCTCTCTCTGTGTACATCTCTATATCTTTATTTCGCTAGATATATCTCTAGACCTCTCTCGCACTCTCTCTCTCTGTCGATATTTCTCTCACTCTCTCTCTCTTTCTCTCTCTCTCTCACTATATATATATATATATATATATATATATATATATATATATATATATATATTTATTTATACCACATACATTAAAAATAACATGGCCTTTGAAGTGTTGGTATAAAGGAATTTGATATACCAATAGTATTGGTATATCAAATTGTGATTTGCCCAATGAAGATGTTTTTATAGCTATTATACTCTCTAAACATGGATATGAATTTCTTATAATATTACATTTAAAAAGGAAAAAATAACAAAATAATGATTTTCTTGTAAAATATTTTATAGAAACTAACATTTTTATATAAAAAAATCCCAACAATACTCAATTCAGGAAATAAATATTATTGAGCTCCGCCCTGTGTCGTCTGCTTTCATCTCTGTCAACACTGCTGTTTCAAGTCTCTCCCTCTGGCAAAAATCAAACACTGCAACTCTGTGGAAAAAAGAAAACAATGACATCAGATACGGAGCAAGATCAAGAAGCAACATTTAATCTACTAAACTGTGAGTTAATTGGAGAGTTTGATAGAAACATGGCTGAGACATTTGTAAATGAAAATGATCATTGTGTTAGGGAAGACAGATTTGTACACCATGAGCCTGATGATATACTAAAATTTATAGAAAGTAATCAGAATGCAACACTTTAAAAAAGACACTTTTTATGTAAGGCTAGTGTCAGAATTCTTGCAGTCAAAAAAGGAATTCAGAAAGTTAGACAAGATAAACCCATCTGAATTGGATCAGCACCTGGCTTGTTTTATGGATCTGAGTTTGAACCGAACAGCTTAAGAAGCATCATCAGCTCCATCGATCGCCACCTTAAAATCAAGAAATATGCAAGTACAATCATGAGAGGAACAGACGCAAATTTTGCATTAACAAGGGAAGCTCTTCGGGCTAAGCAAAAAGATTTAAAATCTAAAGGGAAAGGAAATAAACCCAATCGGAGTCAACCGATCACAGATGAAGAAATAAATGCCTTGTATAGTAAAAAACTAATGGGGATGGAAACGCCTGAAGCCATTGTTAACACATTGTGGTTTAACAAAACTGTACATTTTGGTTTGAGGGGAGTGACTGAATATTACAATTTGAAATGGGGGGATGTTACACTAAAGAAAGATGTGAATGTCCTGGCATATCTTGAACTCAATGAAAGGCAGACAAAAACAAGAACTGGAGAGAATGTCAAGGACATCAGGGATATTAATCCTAAGATGTATGAAACAAAAACAACAAAGAGAGAGATCCACTTGCTATCTACAAATGGTATGCTGAGCTAAGACCAGCAGACTTTTGTCAACGTGAAGATCCTTTCTATATTGCGCCCAACACTATGCCAATCTCAGCGACAAACCCAAAATGGTTTAGGAAACAAGTCGTTGGAATTAAGAAACTTGGAAGCATCATGAAAAAAATGAAAGAGAAGGCAAATATTACAGAAAGAAAGAAATTAAAGGAATAGGGAACTTACAGTTAAAGTTGTGGTTATATTACTCATTTTGATACATATGATAAATTAAATAGTAGTTTGGGGCGACCCAGGTGCACCGAAAAAAATATACAGTACATTATAGGGTAAGAATTGCGTGAGCGTTCCGATATGCATATTTGTCGAGTGGAAACGAGGCTGAATAAACGTGACGTTACAGGATCTTAGCAGCTATCGGCTCAGCGTTATGTTATGTTGATCCACTTGTGCTTGAGAGTAGGCAGATTATTAGTGTTTATATTAAGAGTTTATTTTCCAAGAATCTTCTAAATTGCCCCTCTGTGCAGCGTTTGGATGCAACAACAATTCGACTAGTACATATTTCCGATTTCCGAAAGACAAAATCCGACGAACGGCTTGGATCTATTACTGTCGCCATGACCCCGTGAGAACTTTGAGCCGGTAACTCATAGACTCTGCAGTCTTCATTTTTCAAACGATCAGTATAAAAGTTGACCCAGAAAGATGTGGAGAATTGGGATATTTAAATGACAGTCGAGGCTGAGGCCGTACAGCAGTACCAGATATTATTCTAACCCTAGGACTGGGGTAAGATCTACCGACAGATCCGAGTGGTTCACAACTGTCAAACCGAAAATAGTAAGAGGAGCCTATCACAAACTGCGGAATGCAGAGGTAAATAAATGTTGTATGCACTCTAATTTCTATCAATGTCGTGAGCATAATGAAATTGAAGTATTTAAACAATAATACCTACATAAAATAGAGCTTTATTCATCTCAGATTTTCAAACATTATCACACCCCACCCCACCCCAAGTGCTGCAGAAATTGAATAATTGCATATACTACTGTATATATTTCTGGAAAATATTTATCTCGGAAAGAGTTGTTCATGACGCTAACGTTAGAGTAACACTAATGTGTTGTTAAAATATAGTGGAATGCATAATTTCATGTTTTTCACTACTGATATCACCTGAGAAATATAAGCCTTAGGCTATGACATAGGATAAATACTTCTTTGTGCCTCCCCCTCAACTTTCTTTTCCCCTTTAGTGCGGCCATCATTGTAATTAATCAGTTGTTGTCATGTGACTACTCAAATGTTTCAAAGATACTGCAAATGCTTTTTCTTGTCAATAATAATTGTGTTTTTATTCCTTCAGGTTCTACATCAAGCAATGCAAAGTAAAAATGCAAATTATGTGCTTGATACACCTGTAAGTGCATGTGCTCTGGTAGAGGTAGATGATGCTGAACTCAGCATACAATTGTTTGTACCAATTCCTCAGGCCCAACCACAAAAAATAAAACAAAGTGTGAAGTTCAGGCTAAATTTGATCCCACAAGGACTCACAAAATTCAGGTCCGAGCTGCAAGATCAATAGCAATTCAGTCTGAGCTCCTAAAACCAAGAAAGGATTCAGATAATGAAAATGAACCAAGCAGTAAGGATGACACTGACCCTGATACACACCATGATTCAGAATATGAACCACATTCAGATACTGATGATGGAGAGACAGTGACTTTAAAGATATGCATATGAACTTTAAGCTTGATAAGATTTAAAACCAGAAGATCAGCAACATGTTCTGGTGTCCGAATCTACTTTGGCAGAATTGATGAATGTATGTAGATCATGTTGTTTGCCCTCCCAGACATTATAGTCTGTACTTTGATAATACAGCTGTATCCAATTTTATCAAGTTGAACTATTTCAAGATAATGCATTAGATTAATTAAATCTTAGCACAAGTAATTGTTAGGTTACTGGGAAGTCAACTTGTTCTTTTGAAATTGTCAGAGATACGTATTTAGACTGCTCAGCAAATTTTAATATCCGCAAAGGCTAGCCAATGCAACCTGCCTTTTGTATCCTTGAAAGTGCTCCCTCATACTGATACAAAAGCCATTGTTGGGCTGGTACCTTGAGCATAAGTATAGTGTGCTTAATGGGTAATCCAGCACTGCAAGTAATTAGAAGAAATAAAGTAATATACAGTAAAATCTGAACTAGAAATAAAATAATTAAATACATATGTAGTTCATGAAATAAATTTTTTATTAAAGTTCATTATGTTGGGACACAGGTTAATATCAATCATTAAGAAAATATAAAAGTTCAAAATGATTTTTTTTTTATTGATTTCATATCTTGGTGCATCTTGTCTGCACACACAGGGGCATACATGTTCATGAAAGGGGAATCTCGGTATCCACTACCGCTCACAGCATCATACCATACAAACAATTTTCAAAAAGATGAACTCATCATAAAGCAAAAATCATGCTTTTTGAAATCCAATAATTTTTATGGTGCAGCATATTTGAAGCCAACATATTCCTCTAAGGAAAAAGATTCTTTTAGTTTTGACAAAACACAGGATGGAAGCACTTTATGGCTGTGTCTGCCTAGTCGATTCCAAATCCATTTTATGTTCTGAAAATAAATATAGAATACATGTAAGAGTAAATTCGAACAATTGTTAAGATATTTCATCTTTCGTAAATTATGCTGAATTGTACTTTTAGAACTTAGGGTGAATTATGTTTGATATATTTGTCTTTTTATCAAATTATTAATCTTCTTTGAATACATATACATACATGTGAAATGACCCATATCATTATAAAATAGTTCTATTCCTTTGTTGTTTGTTTATTGTGTTCGTGAAGACTCTTTAAACCTAGTTGATAAACAAAAAATGTATAAATAATTGTCAACATAAGTATTTATTAGAATTTATACCAAACCTGCTATTCCTTTCTCAAAACAAGCAGTTTTATTTATCGAGGCTATATATTGTTAAAAAAGTTTAGATATCACCCCAAAGAAAAACAAGAAAAAAGGGTAGTCTTAAAAGAGAAAACTACATTTTCTTCTAAAAAAAAACTGCATTATTTTCATAAGTTCAAGACCATCACAGCTTGATCATTATGGAATACATCCTTTTGCAATAAATGTTGCCTCCATGAGTTTTAATATGAAAACACTTTGAAGAAAATCTTGCAAATTGTTTGTTTTGTAAAATGTATAGGAAAATCTTATATAAAAATATCAACAGGAATTTTGTAGAAATTTGTGAAAGATTGGAAAAATTACTTGTGTAATTGGTTCATTATCATCCAAAGGTCCATGATGTTCCAGGTATTCAAACAGGAATACTTCCAGCATGTGTCTGTTTAAGACAACAGAGTCATTTTTTGTCAGTCAAATGAAGACTGTCAGCTCCGAACTGATGAAAACTTTAATGCTAGAGTGTATACAGATCACCAGTTAGGACCAACCCCGTTAGTAGACTTTAATGTGTCCTGCGTAAAAAGTTTCAGCTTGGACTATATGCATTTGGTATGCCTTGGGGTAGTAAAGAGGTTACTCTGGTTTCTTCGTCAAGGTCCAAGTGCGTGCAAGTTATCACATACACAAACTAGTCAAATATCAGAACATTTGTTGCGTTACACCGGAAAAATGCCAACAGAATTTGCTCGTCAGCCAAGAACACTATTTGAATTAGAACGCTGGAAAGCAACAGAATTAAGACAGTTTTTGCTGTATACAGGTCCCATTGTTTTAAAGAAAGTTCTGTCAAAAGAAATGTATGACCATTTTGTCACTTTGGCCGTTGCAATTTCCATTTTACTGGAATCAGATTTTAATTAAAGATCAGCCTACATGGACTATGCAGAGGGTCTATTAAAGTACTTTGTAAACAAAAGTAAAGAATTATATACAGAGAAATTTTTAAGCTACAATGAGCATAATCTTGTACACTTAGCAGATGATGCCCGTAACTTTAACAGTTCATTAAATGAGATCAGTGCATTTCCATACGAAAATCATCTGCATTCAATCAAGCAATTGGTAAGGAATGCCAAAAATCCAATAGTTCAGGTTGCTAAAAGACTAACAGAAAAAGAAATATCGGAAACTTCCAATTTAGAAATGCAGCCCATGTTTACACACATTTCAACAAAACAAAGAAATAGTTGTTTTATTCTGCGTAACGAATGTTACGCGTTCGTTAAGGAGAAGCGACAGGATGGAAAATTGGTTTGTGATGTCCTGCATCAAGATAAGGCCGAGAATTACTTCACTGTTCCTTGTGAGTCTAAATTGATCAACATCATTTTCGTGAAAAGACAATGCAGAATGAAGAGAAAACTTGTGGAGAAGACAGACCTCTACAAAAAAACAGTTTGTCTACCCGTCGAAGGAGGAAATGTCCTTGTACCTATGTTGCATGGTTTGGAAAAGTAAGGTAAGATAGAAATTTAAGAACATGACCTATGCAGCAAGAGAGTTATTTAATTAGAATAATTTGTTTCAGTGATCTACCTAATTCAGAGTAGAACACAACTTATTTTGCTTGATATAAAATGCATGGAGCCAACACGCCTATTGCAATTTGCATGTTTGTATTGTAATTCAACAAAACTATAAGTATGCATGCTTTTCTTCTCAATCCTTAATAAAAGATGTTTTGGGTAGTTGTCAACATGCAGCCAAATGGCCGAGTTGTTAAGGTGGCTGACTTCAGACCACTTGCCCCTCACCGATTTTGGTTCGATCCTCGTTCGGGGCGTCAAACTTTCATGTAAGGAAGCCATCCAGCTGGCTTACGGAAGGTCAGTTGTTCTACCCGGGTTCCCGCTCGTGATGAAATATGCTCGAAGGGACACCTAGCTGGGGTCTTCCTCAACCAGGAGAGCTGGAAAGTCGCCAAATGCACTAACTAAATATAGTTTGGTGCGACGTTAAACCCATGCAACCAAAAAAAGACAAAGAAGAAAAAATTGTACTAAAACGGCAAATTTTCTTAAACTTTGCATGCTTATAGAGAATCAAATTAGAAACTTGGCATCTGGTCTGGTTCAAGCTGTTTTGCAAACTAAGGTACTATATTTTCTACTTCTGTAAATGTGCTAATTAATGTCAGCCGATGTTTAAAATAGACGTCGTTTAAAACAACATTTTTGGAATATTTTTTACAGAATGTGGGTCAAAGCGGTATGGAAGGAGGGAGTTCGAGACATGGAGGGAACCATACCCCAAAACTGGGTCAAGGATGTCAATTTCTCAAGCACTATCAAAGCTTTCAATTTGAACCTCAATACACTTGAAGAATGTGATGACCTACTTCTATTTACAGAGGAGACAACTCTGTAAAGTATTCGGTGCTCTTGTTAAAAGTGCATTAGTTTCCTACAAGTATACATTAAATAAGAGTTGATTTATTCTTCTGTAGGGGAAAAGCCGTGTTTACCCATTCCACCAAAATAGGTGGTTGCTGGAAAGTCGGACCCCCATTGTCCAGAGATGCAAACTCCAAACAGAAGCAGGTCTTCCAGCAGCCACCGACCATCACCAAACAGAAGCAGGTCTTCCAGCAGCCACCGACCATCACCAAACAGAAGCAGGTCTTCCAGCAGCCACCGACCATCACCAAACAGAAGCAGGTCTTCCAGCAGCCACCGACCATCACCAAACAGAAGCAGGTCTTCCACCAGCCACCGACCATCACCAAACAGAAGCAGGTCTTCCACCAGCCACCGACCATCACCAAACAGAAGCAGGTCTTCCAGCAGCCACCGACCATCACCAAACAGAAGCAGGTCTTCAGGCAGCCACCGACCATCTAGAGACCGCTCATATAGATCTAGATCACCATTAATCCAGAGAAGTGTTTCCAGGTCTAGGGAGAGTTCACGCCGGTCCAGATCACATTCTCTCAACTTTACCTCTGGCAGAAAAGATAAAAGGCCATCTTTGACCTTAAACGCACGTACTGTAGCGAGCACCACAACAAACACACGTACTGCAGCGAGCACCACAACAAGTGATGGTGCTTATCCAATGCCAACAGCCAGTAAGTGCGTTATTTTTTTAATGTAAAATTGTGACTGATATATACATATTTAAATACTAATTTGTACAGCTACAGTAACATATTAATAGGTTATTGAACATATATGGAGTAATATGCACAAATTCTTAAGCGAAAATATTGCACATTCTTAAGCGAAAATATTGCACGACCGTAAGAAGTTAAATATATTTCCACGGAAGAAGAGTGCATATTTCTCCATATACATTCAATAAACTTTTTATTACATGCCCTCTTATATAAAATGCTTAATTTTAATGTATGTTTTATTTCTGGTGCAAAATATTTAATTAGATTTTCACAAACCTCCTTAAAAACAATTCTTACTTAACTTCGGTGCGCAATAACATTTTCCACGAATGAAACGTCATAACTTGTTTTGACAACGTATAAAATCGACGTGTACACAATCATGTGCAATATGCAGGTCCATTTACCCACCGTATGTAATCGGTTTACAGTGCTGATATAGGAATTGATCGCACACTCACTTGTAATGTAAGTCAATGGGAAAAAAATTAGGCATGTAATAAATGCCTATTCATGACTACCATATGGAAAACTCCAGACTGATTCAGATTGCCATGAATCATACTGAATAGTATCTGTAGCTATAGCTATTTACTCCTGGAGTAAAGGAGGTGTTACACAAAATAAACCAGCTATTTTGGTTTCAGTTGTCATGTAAGCTGAATTAATATAAGATGCTTTATATGATTAAGTTATTAATTACCGTCCCATACTGATAGCTAGTACTTCTATTTGTATATAATTTCAGAAAAGAGTCATGTTCATGCTGACGGACGTAAGGTCCCTAGTTAGGGAACTAAGTGAGAAGGTCCAGAACAGGTGCAGTACGACGTCAATTGGAGATGACCATGAAGTAACAAGGGCGGAAAGTATTGATGATGTTCATGACATTGAGCAGTCATTGAGAGATGTAGAAAAAAGAAAGTCGATGGTATGTTTTTCATATGTATTACTTCGTTTGAAAAACTTGTATAAATTGACTGACGCTCGATTTTCAAAATTGTAGATGACTAATGTATGATATTTATTATACTTGGAAGCTAGAAAATTGTTTTATATATCCTCATTTCTGATTCTGCCGTGTTTGTGTAACATCTAAAAATGACATAGACACACTGGATAAAAATCAAATTCTTCTATTTCTACTTAATATAACAGGTTCAAACAATGTCCAAGGTTGGTGGTGCCTCTGTAAGAGATACAGTAAAAAGGATTCTGCTCAAGTAAGTATGAACATTATATTTTGTTTATGACATGACTATTTTTTATAAATAATAGATGTTATCATGTTGGTGGTTTGGGTTCATAAAGATATTATTTTTGACGGTTTCTGCTTGTATAGATAAATAATTATTGTGCTCTGTTATCAAACACACACTTTCCATCCTGTTATAACACCACACAATTTAGACAAGACGTAAAATTGTCATCAAGCAAGTTATTCCACATATTTATACTAAATCGATTGTTGCAACTGTTTTCAGGTTGATGACAAACGAAGTGATGTCAGGTTTCAATATGAATGGGAACAATGGGAAGCGGGCGTTTAAGTCGACTGCCTTATTTGATGTTGTTCAAGGTAAGTAGATTCTCTTTATTTCTATTCAGTGATTATTTTTTATGCTGACCAAAGCATACAATGCCCCCAGCATACCTTGTGGTTAAAAGTCTCTGAATTGAGATCACTTGCCCCTTACTACTGCAGGTTCAAACCTCGCTCTGGGCTTGCAATCCTTCAAGTGGGTTCCTGCTGGCTTTTAGTCGCTTATAGAAGGTTGGTGGTTCTACCTTGGTGTCAAATCACAGTGCATCACTCTTGTGTTACTTATTGTTTTGTATTTTAGTAACATTTTAGATTTTGTTCATATTGTAAGGCCATTTATTTTTTAAATAGAAATGTTGTTCAAGTAATTGTTTTTCAAGTATTTCAGGTATTCTTTGAGGTTAACACCATGATCTCTCAACATTCAAAACAAATTAACAATTGTGACCCGTAATATATCCAATATGGCATAAAGTAGTTTCTTTCATTTTGAACCTTTTCAGCTAGTACCATGAAATCCAATCCGACAGCATCAGAGCAAGAAGTAAAGCTAGCTGTTGCGTCTGTCCTCAAGTATGCCCCGGACAGACGAGGTGGGGCTGGAAGAAAATCTAGAGACGGCCAGAGGGACTAAATCTTATTCTGATGACATACAATCATGGACTTGCTTTATATTAAACAGTGCAATTAATTTACAGAGCACTGGTTTTGAGAATTAAGGGACTTATATACTTTCGCAAGAAAAAGTACAAATACTGATTAATTGCAGATGTTAGTTGTGAAGCTTGTATATAGATGTATATAGATCTATGTAAATGTTGATGAATATCTTGCTTGACATGGTCTTTGTTGAAAGCGTCATTTGTGACTTAAACTTACAATTTGCTCTTAGGTTTCATTACTTTTGCAATTATCAAGGGATTTTGAAATGATTCATCCTACCATAATATGACATGATACACCCACTATCTTGAAGAGCCTTACCTCCAATATTACCTCCAATATTATCAAATTACCTCCCTTTATAAAATACAGTTTCCTTGAATAACTCCAACAATACTAAAGGGATTTTACTGCATGAAACTTCAAATAAAAATAGACATTTTATCTTCTTTATTCATATGATTTCCATGTATATACCAATTTTCAGGCGGGTAAATTGAAAATGCTAATTTCGAAGACTGTAGGTCATTATAGAAACATATTATTTCCCAACCTCTAATTTAAAAAAAAAGCTAACTGCTTCGGGAAACAACCTACACACAAAAATTTTACTGCATTTTATACACCATTGATTCCCTACTTGAGGATTTTTGATATATGTCTTTAGTTTAATTTTATTGCCTTTTTTATGTGAAGTGACAGGGGAATACCCTCCTAAATTGTCATAAAAATAAATGAAGACCTATATCAAAAATCTGAGACAGGGTTCCCTCAAGTTGGGAAAGGTGTATAAAACGCAGTAAAAAATTTGGGTGTAGGGGGGTACCTGTAGCTGTAAGCCTTTTTCAAAAATTGGAGATTGGAAAAATATTATTTTTCTTTAAATAGCTATATCTTTTTCTAGCCATTAGGTAAATAATCATTTTTATTATATATGTATACAGCTTTGAAATACCTTTCCAAAAATGTATCATTTTATCTTATTTTATCTTCACTTTCTTCTTAAAACAAATAAGGTATAAACCTAAAAATATTTTCACGAGCAACAATTTAACGATGGGTTTCTTGTCGTCTTGAGGTCCCTTTTCCCGTGACGCAGCTTATGGTAACTTTGGTAAGGGAAGATCCTCCAGCTAAAAATGATTGCTGTTTCTTGCCTTGCTAACATGTTTCTTTCAGAGCATAAGAATATTATGTTGTATAAATTTGAGAATTATACTATCCTTTGACTTGTATTATGTACGTGTTTGCTTATAGAATAAATTTATTTTGAATGGAAATTTTATCTTTGTTTTGTCAATTCAAAGGAACAGGTTTGAATATACCAGTGCAAATATTTGAAATTAATATTTGCACAGTCTGTATTTGAGTTGCACACCAGTTGTATTTTGGTTGCAAAGTGGTTGAATTTTGGTTGCAAAGTGGTTGTATTTTGGTTGCAAAGTGGTTGAATTTTGGTTGCAAAGTGGTTGAATTTTGGTTGCAAAGTGGTTGAATTTTGGTTGCAAAGTGGTTGTAGAATGGTTGGATTTTGGTTGAGAAAGGGTTGAATTTTGGTTTGTAACATGACGTTGAATCAACGTCATAAAATGACGTCTAAAAAACTTTCATTTACAACCAAAATTCAACGGTTATTCAACGTCATGGTACAACGTCTTTTCAACGTCATATGTTTGCTGGGAAGAGACAAAAACATTCTCCCAACTGATATCATGCAAATTTCTGGCCACAAAAACGTGTAGTCTATAAACAGCTACTCAAACATTAGTGAAAAGCAACAACAGACGTACTCCAATTACCTGAGCAACACCGGCCACCCAAGTAATGATGATGTTAACCCCCACCCCTACAACAAAGAAATTTCCAGCTGCACAGCTGCAGACTGCAGTATATCATGTTCCCAAACGTGTAATATTCAGCAGAATAAAATTATCAGCAACCCATTCTACCGATCAAACATCACCGTACAAAATATGTTTGTTATGAACGAGATCCCTAAGTGGGTCAACTTTCAACAGGCGAATTCTCAAACAGGGCCTACACAGCGGAAACGTAGGAGAATTATTGAAAGTGACGCTGACAGTCAGTAGAAATAGCGAAATACGGACATTAACGATATCAATGAAATGTGGTTAAGGTTAAATTGTTTAGTTACCTATTGTTCCTTCATTATTTTGACATTTCCGGCTCGAATCGTACGGTTGCTATCGATGAAAATGGCCGCACTGTTACTGTTCATGGCAACGAACGCTGCAAATTAAATGTTTGCATGCACATTATTAAAAATATTTTGAATGTTAACTATCAGCCTTGTGTTTTCATTTCATTAATATTGCTAAAGTAAACATATATAAATTAATATGAATGAAGTGTACGGGAAATTATGAATAACTACAGAACTTCTTTTTTTAGCGTACATACATGCGAGGGGTTTGGAAGAGTTCACTCCCCTAAAGTGCGCTGTTTGTGGCCGTCAGTTTTATCTCCCATATACAATGAAAACTTTGATGTGGTATAAATAAAATATATGTATAGTATGTACGCTGTATCAATGATATACCACTCGTTGTATAAATTTTTCATTAAAAGGAAACTCGGGCAAGCCTCGTTTCCTTTTAATGAAAAATTTATACATCTCGTGGTATATCATTGATACAGCGTACATACTATATATATATATATATATATATATATATATATATATATATATATATATATATATTGATCGCTCCCGTGGTCTTTCTCTAGATCTCTCTCTAAAGAGAGAGAGAGAGTTTTATCTCTCTGTCTCTCTCTATTTCTCTCTCGAACTATCTGCAAAGTAAGTGGAATTGTAAATTTCACGTCCGGATCAACACCAAAGTCTTATTGGTCACTGTGTACTGTCGTCGATATATACACAGAGAACCACTGCCTGAGGCCATATTCTCAAGAGTAAATAATTACCTTTAAAGTCCTTAAAAATGGATCAAAATAACGCTTCTATCACCACCAAATGAAAGAGGAAACAATAGTCTTAAAATATACTAGAACTACATTCTAAGTACGCAACTGTAAATACTAATTGTATGCGATTCCTGTGGGTAGAACAGTACAAGGATCGACGTGGATATTACAAAAACTATGGTCAAATTACATCACAGACGAAGGAACACGAACCACATAACCAACAGGTGTGTGATTTGAAGGACAACCTGAGGGACACTCCTGTTATTGCTCATGAAACTTTGAGGCGTGCTGGCGGTCGAGCGGTACGGTTATTACAACTGAAAGAGCAGGGTTTTGGTTTTGTCTCCAACTGATAAGAAAGAATTGAGAGATATATTGAGGAGGGGACGCCCCGCATGTTTCATGTTAACATGTTAAGACTACTTTGTGATCGAAATTGTATGTAAAGAGAACTAGGAGCTTTGAATGGCATTAGTCTAGCCGTTACGGAGGAGTATGATGACGAACAAGAGTCCATTACTTGGTTAACATAAATTCACTTCTTTATTTTAAGAGGCTGAAGACGGGGGTTGATGAAAGTCTCGATTTGACCGAATGCCAAGGACATCAACTCAGGAACTCGATGGGAAATATCCAGGCGTATTTGCAAACAAGCAAGGGTAACCCTATACATCGCACATCTAGGAATGTTGTCGAAAATGTTTTGAAAGATACTCGGGGTCACAGAGAAATCTTGTTTCACCTATATGTAGCCTGTCGTGCTGGCTAGAAAGAATGACGCAACGAATAAGTTCCGCATTGAATTTCGCCAACTAAACAAGCAAGTGGTAGTTGACGCTGGAGCAATACCATATATAGACAGCACGAAGTTAAATCTTATGAAGGGATACTGGAAGATATCCATATCATCGAAGGCAAAAGAACTGACTGCGTCCGCCACTGAAAGAAGACTACATCAGTTTCAAGGTTGACCATTTGATCCGATGAACACTAGGGGTAGTTATGTTAGGATTGTGCATGAAGTAACTAATTTGTTTCAGCACGTGGAAACTTAAATTAATGACATATTTAAATTGAGTAATACGTGTGAAGCGCGTTTACGTAATGTCACATTGGTTCTGAAGTGACTACAAGGGACTAAATTGATTGTTAAGCCTATTTAATTGCAATATGGTGTTATGAAGTTTAGAATGCTTGGGATACATAGGGTGAACAAATTGAAACCCGACCTAAAGAAACTTGCAGCAGTCAGGGATGCACCATCACATGAATCGAAGAAACAAGTCAGACCACTCAGTGATTTTGCGTGATATTACCGCAAATAAATTTTTAACGTCACAGCCATTGCAAGTGCTCTAACAGATTTCAATAGGAAAGGGACAGCCAAACAGGATTAAGTGGGGGAGAAAACCAGACCAGGCCTGTTAACACATTAAAATACATTAAATTTACTAACATATGTCGTCATACTGAACTACCAGAGTTAAACAAGTTGTTTAGTCAAAGAACCGGTATTTCAGAGATAGGCCTCGGGACTGTATTGTTAGAGAAAAATATGGAGCTAAATATTAACTGTGTTTAGGTTTGGTCTAGGGAATTGATAAAATCCAAACATATATTCCAGCAACCTCTTCTTGACACCAGGCCGACCTGTCCTAACACTAACCTCTTAATGCTGAACGCCAAGCGAAGTAGCTGTTAGAACCATTTTTGTTAAGTCTTTGGTATGAATCGGCCGGGGCTAGAACCCACGACCGTCCGGATTCCGAGGCGGACGCTCTAACCACTAGGCCACCTGAGCGGTTGGCTACATATTGAGACAGTAAATGTCTTGCAACAGACTACATGGTAGCGTCATTTTACGCGTAGCCGTTAATGTGACTATCGTTACGGTGTACTTTTCCATCTAATTTGAAAAACCAATTGTGTGGGATGTATATCATGATTTTGATTTGAATGTGGTGGATAGATCTTGATAATGAAGCAGAACTTTGGTATGCGTTGCTATGTTATTCCAAACGATTACTACTGCCATATTTGTTTAGCGTAATTCAGACTATGTGTGGTTTGTATAACGTAGTTATGGGCGATATATGGGCGATATGTATGGTTCTATTTATCATAAATAAGGATATGCGTACCTATGCAATGTACCTGAATATAGCTTGGATTGTTTGAACCCATTTCGATTGCAAGGGGCTGCTAGATCGGCTTCGCAGCAAGTGGCTGCAAACATCATTATTATAAGGCAATGACGTTATCGAACTGGCCAGCAGTTCGTGATCCACATTTAAACCAAGATCATGATCCATGTTTATTGTTGTTGTTGTAGTAGGGTTTGACGCCATTTTTCAGCATTAGATAGGCTATACATGGCGGCCAGCATTGATTGTGGAGTAATAACCTGGGAAAACCCCGGGAAAAAACACCGACCCACGAGAAGCTACGGTCAAGCTTTCTCACCTTCCCACAATAGTTGAATCCGAGACTCGAACCCACGCAGACAAGTTTGATGGTAGCAATCCGTAACGGAGAGCGCTTTAGACCACTCGACCACTCGGTGCCCCTTTTCCATAGTTTAAACAAACGTTTAGATATCATGAGAAAAAATAATACATTTTCTTTACAAATCATTTATTTTTTGTTTCACTCGAATATAAAAATGAAAATGTACAAGTGAAAACTTTAAATTGATTTTGTGCATTATAACGTGTATTAAAACATAGACAGACACAGAGAGAGACATAAAAAGACAGACATACGTAAACGCATGAAAATAACAAATTGAATAATTATAAGAATAATAACATTCATACATACATGCATGCATGCATAACGTAAGAACTTTAATACTAATACTAATACTAATAAAACACATTGTCGGGAGATACACTGCCTTGATGTTGTCCGTAATGTCTAGTTTGTGCCAGTAAGTCTTATAAAATTAAATCATTAGTTCAAATCTAATTGAACGCAGTGTAATATTGAAGTAAGTTAATGTAACGTTTTCTTGATTAGAACAAAGATAAATAATAAACAAGTTGCATCTTTTCGTAAAAATTACAATTCTATCTTTATACTAATTTATAAAGACACAAAGGTAACAAATATGTGCACGTGTAGTCGAATTTACACTTGGAACTAATACTAATTTCGTATCCCTGCTTAATTTGAATTGATTGATGTGGTATTAAAAATAGCCAGTTAAAACATTGAGATGCATCAAGCTAATTCATTTATTGTGATTCAGAACTTTTCTAAACTTAGTTTGCGCAGTCTTTTATCTTCGAATACCATTCGATTGTCGAGTTGGCAGCTAATTTAATACCTGAAAAACTATGAAGGTAAATACACACTTCATAGACAGCTACATCTCTTAAAAGAACACTGAAAATGACAGTTGACTTTCTCACTATCTTTCACAGCCTAACAAAGTTTATAATGAGCAATCAAGTGTGTATAAGGTGTTATCGTGAAGTTTCCGTAGAAGTAGAAAACCTTTGTCCAAATTAACACATCAAAAGAACAAATAAAATTATGTAAAGTACTTAATTCACTTGGTTTTTCCTTACATCCTTGCACGAATGGTCATTTTCTCAAACTTTGTTACTGTGTTTACGCTAGCGTTACCAATGACGTTGCTACTTTAATTTTATATATTACTTTCCTAAACTTTGTTTCCATGGTAGCATGCTTAGTATTAAATGATAATATCTTTAAGGATGAAAAGGGACCTCAATAAACTTGCTTGACATGTGTAAATAGACTGGTCAAACGGTTTACGAATTACGCTCTGGAAACGGAAATGTTTTTGGACAGAAGAAAAAAACGAGCGACAAAGAGATAGCTATATACATATCGCATCCCACCCTGTGTATAAACGTGTATGTGTAAAGACAATATTCTGTTCCGTCTTGTCGTGCGGAGAGCTATCACTTTATTATTAGGAACATCGATGTCCTTTTCCCCATAGCGTTTCGATGTTGGTATACGATAAGCTCTTGTATTGAACTATGTACTATTTTCTGCACATAGTAACATTGCTGTAAGTTTCCTCGTTCTCCCCATTGCCTGTAGTAAAAAGAAAATGCTTAATTCGACATTAAAGAGAGAGAGAGAGAGAGAGAGAGAGAGAGAGAGAGAGAGGGAGAGAGAGAGAGAGAAAGAAAGAGGAGGGTAAACGTAGAGGATGGAAATAGGTTGAAGATATAATTCTATGAATAATGGGGCCTATAAATATTACAAACAAATGTAAATGACGTACGGAATTTCTAAATGCATTCCTGATTATTTTTTTCATGTCATCCTGCAATGACAGATTCCTGGTTTTGGTCAAATGATTCCTAAAGATGTTCTCTTGAAGAGCTCAATAAACGCAGACATACTAATAACCACGGCGAAATAACACAACATCGATAACAATTACGACAGCTCATCCATTTAGAACTTACTCATGCAATTATTATTGCAGTGTTGTTTCAGAAAATATACTCGGAGCACATTAAATAAATAACATTTCTCAGGTGGAGTAGTCCTTATTTTCAATAAGGTAGAGAAGTATTATAGTATGCTTAAATTGGAACGGTAGAAATGGAAATGTTTTTGTTTATGCCTGGTTCTGTCGTGATGCCTAATTACTGCAACACTGCAAATTTCAGATCATTACACACACACACACACACACACACACACACACACACACACACACTTCTATGTTTATACATGTACATTATATTTTTCGGAACATCTCCTTGATGTCACTCGGCTACAGTTCACACGGGACAAACAGTTGCGCTCTTTCTATGTCTTTTAACTATATTAAATTAAATGTGTGCAGACTCGTACGATATTAGCTGATATATAATACAGTATGATACTATCTTACCATATTCCATTCGATGTAAAGATGCATTTGGAACAACAGATGGGATATTGGGAATTTGTCCATATAATCTGCTTCCAAAAGTAGCATGATCGTATGTTGGATCATATGGAATTGGTGGTTTTTCGTCCTGATGAATATGGTCATACGTTTGATCAACTTCCGATGTAGAATGGCTTTTAATATGATTAGGTCCTGGTTTGAACTGATTCTCATAGATCTGACCAAAATCTGTTTCTATTTGGTCAGCAGTTGTAGTACCAGATGTCTTTTTTACGTTTGAATATTCACATTCTTCCAAATGTTTGGCTTCCTTTCTTTCATCTAATGGATTGAGGCCAATTTTCGAAGATGTTTTCTTCCTTATTCGCCTGTAATTTTGTAAATATATCTTAAGCTTATTTATTTTATGAAGGCAAGTACACGGATGTCAAATTTAATTTTTAAAAATCTGCACATAATGTTCTTTTCTTACGCATTTAAAAACGTGCATAACCTCAACATAATCTTTTGATCCGCCATAAGCATTTTAAAATAGAATCGACATATTTCTTCTCGTATTACAATTCTACAACAAAAACAATTATTAACTATTCAGAAATTATGTGATTTTAGACTGTTATTTAAGATTAGCCTTTCAAGTTTTCCTTTCTTCATTCCGTAAACTAGCGGATCTTAAGTTATTAGGGCGGCAGCTTTGATTATGCCTATGCTGCTAGCCTCGCCACCCATCGAATGCCAAACACTGCTTGGGTAGAAAATTTCGAATTATTAGAGTCGATCTGAACGACCTAATGAAACAGTATGGGGGTCCAGTTTTAGGTGACGAAATATGACTTAAGATCCACTGTCTTAAGCGTTAACCCATATGAATGTCTCGGAAGTCGTTGTATACAATTCAGAGGACAGAAATCATCTCAAAAGTCAATAATTGCCTACCTTATTAAGCATACCACTGCGATTGCCAAGGCAACGAGCACCGTAAAGAAACCGGCAGCGAAACCAAGGTATATCCACATGTCAGCAGCTGGATCACCAAACCACAGTTGTTAATGAAATTTAGAAAAAAGCAGAAAAAAAGTCGTAATAATACTGAATCGAAATGACCATGTAGGTTGGCGAATATTCCATTAGGATGTAAGACCTAACAAGGTAACACGCATATATATATATATATATATATATATATATATATATATATATATATATATATATATATATATATATATAAGTGCACACACCTGAATACAGGCATGAATTACAATTTGAATTTTTGAGCTGGTAATATGTGTAAAAGTTTAAGACAAATGTATGGTTATGTTCAATGATTCGGTTGCCTTTGCAAAAATTAGATGGCATTCGTTGTAAGTTATTTTATTTTATTATTTTATTTTATTTTCTCCTGTCAAAAAAAGGACGTGTCTTCATTAACTTAGCTCTTGTAACACGAATACGTGACTTTGCACATTGCACCTGCTATGGACAACGATAGTATGTATGTATGTATGTATGTATGTATGTATGTATGTATGTATGTATGTATGTATGTATGTATGTATGTATGTATGTATGTATGTATGTTTGCTTGCGTATGTGCGAGTGTGCGCGCATGCACGTACATATATACATGATTGATTGATTGATTTTTAACTGCGCACCAGTATATTTAGACTATTTAGCGCCATACAATCGACTGTATTTATACACGTTTAAAAATACTAAAAGGTTTAATATCGACAAGCGATATAAAAAACCAAATAGTTCAACATAAAATGGTAAGATGTTTAGTAACAGTAAAATATGAAGCTTCCCAATCAACATACATAGGAAAACTCATACTCATGTATACGCCATATGTGGATAGAAAGAGATCGATAGAATAGCTGCTTAAATGCTCCAAGGTATGAAAATATTAACTTGCATTTTTTAAAATAATTCCGTTTTCTGTGACTACTTCCCGGTGTGACTGAAAGTGAAATGTGGGTTACTTGAGTAGTAGTAAGTATCTATCTATCTATCTATCTATCTATCTATCTATCTATCTATCTATCTATCTATCTATCTATCTATCTATCTATCTATCTATCTATCTATCTATCTATTTATCTATCTATCTATTTATGCTTGTATACAATCTATGCTTTATACTTTTATACTGTCTATGATTTATAGTTGTATATTTTATAGTTGTATAATTCTATATGTATGCTTGCATTCATCAGGATATGCTTATACTATTATACAATCGGTATAAAAGATCGAACCCACGACCTCCTGCTTCCGCGGCGGATGCTCTAATCACTAGGCCACCGGATCAGTGATATGCTTTATGCTATTATACAATCGGTATATAAATTATGTATACATGCTTATACTGCTATCGTATATAGAATGTATTCTACTGTAGTATCTAAATAAAATCATATATACAATGATTTATACTTTAATCCTATCTAGACTTTATGTTTTTATAACCATCCAGATAAAATGTTGTATACTGTTATGCTATTTAGACTTATACTATTATCCAATCCAGAAAAAATGACGTCAATAAATGTTGTAATGTGTTATGCTATATAGACTTAGTATTATTATACGATCCAGATAAAATGACGTCAATAAATGTTGTATACTGTTATGCTATTGAGACTTATACTATTATCCAATCCAGATAAAATGACGTCAATAAATGTTGTATACTGATATGCTATATAGACTTAGTACTATTATACGATCCAGATAAAATAACGTCAAGAAATGTTGTATACTGTTAAACTATCTATACTTTATACCACTATATGATCTAAATAAAATGACTTACCTGGACATGTTCTATAGAGCACCAAAATGTCATCAACATTCACCGTACCATATTCTACTTCTACTTCAAATTCAATCTGAAAATCAGAACCATTCAATATGTTTATGTACTTAGTATTCCACCCCTGGGAACTACCTGCACAATTCCACAAAGGAGTCTTTATTCCGTTTATATTCACATATACCCACAGTGTATTACTGGCAGCACCCTTGATACTGTAGGAAAAGCGAAGACATGTTTGGAATATCCTGGGCTCAGACCTATTTATAACTGGTCCAACAAGCCGCGCTGGACCTGTCCCAGTAAGAGAAACCTCAGAAGAAATGATCTTCCTTGATCCTGAAATGAATATAGTTTAATAAATGAAATAAAATGGAAATGAATAAAATGTTTAATTAAAAGAAGCGAAAAGTTAATGGATAATGGATAAAAATACCTCTAGATATTTTATCTGATGCTCTTCTCTGTAAAATATTTACTCAAAGAGACTTTGATAGGTTTTCATTCTGTAAAGACAATAATGGACAGTGGACAGAAAAACATCCAAATCAAAAGAATGCGAAAATAACTATTTTCCATTAGTTCCATGTAAACAGCCTTTTAAAATATTGCGTGATTTCGGAGAGAGAGAGAGAAATCTAGATGTTCTTGTCTGAAACATTTTCACATTTATGCAGGAATGAAACTTAATCCAGTACATATGGATGAAAAGTAATATTCTTTACTTTCTTTCAATCTGACACTGTCCAACATAATGCCAATACTTAACATAAATCGAAAATTACAATTTATTCCGTAGATCAGCCAATAGCTTGTTCATATAAACTTCTGTGATATGTACCGTGGCGCGTATTAATATTTGTTGCTTTGGTAATGAGCATTCCCCCTTTCTGTTTGCACTATAGTCAAGTATCGACGCCCTATGCATCTTTTCAAACCTTGCGCTTGTCAATATGAACATGAGTTTTTGTTTTATATTGACTTATCGCTTTTGTCAAAACGTCTTGCTTTAAGGTCGATCCAAATCAGACTCTAGAATAAGCTAATCGTCTGCCTTCATAGGCACCATGTGACTTATTTATTTGTTACCCGACGATTCTTTTCATAACTAAACCATGTCAATCTTGATATGGGGTGCTTATCTAAGGCCTATTACGAGATGATGGCTATACTACGTTGTCTTGCCTTCTATTTTGATTAAGAGGCAATGAATGGCAGCGAGCCTGCCTGATTGCTGTAACCAGTGGATATATATCCGTCTGATTAAGTGACTTACATAAATCTTTACATCCATGTATGTTACTACTTATCAGTTTCATGATATTTTGTCTTTATTTTGAAGTGATGAGCGTCATCAATGAAATATTTACCCAGAGCGATCATACAGTCATTAAGCAGCAACATGGTCACAAAATGTTGGACCAATTAGCAACGTTTTGGGGCATTTCTGCACTTAAATGTACTACCTGAATTTTAAGTCAAAATGGACGAAGTACACTAATCAGCTTCAAGAAGAGTTAACACAGTCAATCCAACGAACATGTTTTTTTAAACATCTGTTCAGACTATGATGATGCTTTCTAATGGATAAAATGAACATTTTCAAAGGTTCTCAGGTCTACGGGGTAAATCAGAGGAAGCAAACATTTTATTTTATTTTACTATTTTGAAAATAATGCATTCACGGCTGATCAGCAGAATCGATGTAAGACAACAACACGTCCATGTTAAGACTATAAGACTTTTGATATAAGTATGCTTAGCTAAATTAAATCAGTTTTAATAATAATAATAATAATAATAATAATAATAATAATAATAATAATGTCTTTGTAATGCGCCTAATCTTTAGAAGCCCAAAGCGCTTTACATCTTACATAATGTTATGACTACAAAAAGCAAAAAACAACAAAACAAACAACATGCAATTAGAAAAATTAAAAATATTTTAAAAAATAATAAACTCAATGCTTTAAACGAAATAAACCTAAAGATTAGAGCAAATCAGAGTTGTTGGATATGCGAAAGAGGTTATAATCATCGATACGAAAGAAGAAGAAGAAGAAGAAGAAGAAGAAGAAGAAGAAGAAGAAGAAGAAGAAGAAGAAGAAGAGGAAGAAGAAGAAGAGGAAGGAGAAGAAAAGGAGAAGAAGAAGAATAAGAAGAAAATGAAGCAGAAGAAGAAAATGAGGATGATGATGAAGAAAAATAAGAAGAAAAAAAAGAGAAGAAGAAGAAGAAGAAGAAGAAGAAGATGATGATGATGATGCAGAGGAGGAGGACTGGACATGTTGCTTTTAATCAAAGACCTGGCGTCTTACCTTCTCTTGTTAGATTCCAATTGACAATGCCGGTATTCTTCCAGTTGCAGAGATCATTTTCAAAATCACAATCTGAAAAACAACAAAACCGTTAATCTAATTAAATCAAGACTGCTCGTCATTAATTAGCTTTAAATTTCACTCGGTGTGCGAAAGAAAGAAGCAGAAGAAGTTTTTAACAAGAGAATTACAAATACGATTCCGTTTCTAATTATTGCACGTTTTTAATGGAAAATATTTTATTCGAATTTTTATTCCTTACAAAACAAATGTTATACCGTAATAACTATTGATAGAAATACCCCTACAAAGAAATGTTTCTTCTCCCTTTCACCTTTATATATAAGTGGAAACATGACCATTCAATACCGATTCCCAAGTCCATATTGCAAGCAGCAGAGAGGGTGAACAGACCAACTTTTTCTAAGCGTCAATTTACTAAACTAAGGCTTCCTTGAAAATACTTTTTCAGGCGTCAATTTAGTAAACTGAGGCTTCCTTGAAAATACTTAATTAATTTTTAATAATAATTTGAGCAAAGAATGAAAAAAAAAAGACGCCATTTAGTTGACGTTCACAATCTCGGCTGCTAATGCGCTAACTAAATATTTGATCAAGTCCGACACGATATCTTGTCCGAGGGTCTGATAAATTTATCGTCACAAATCCATGTGGAGTGGCTTTAGCCACACTAAAGAAATTTTTAAATTGATTATGATCCATATCGCCACCGCACCACGTTTGCCAAATATTTCTAAGAGTATGAGTATCAACTCCGTTAAACACACATAACAAATTGCAATTATCTCTGATCACTTTTGGTATTTGAGTGTAACGTTGAGTTACATATATCACGTCGGTGTTTTTATGTCTGCCTCTGGAAAATATTCTAGCAGGATTTTTTTGATTATCTAACATGATATCATCATATACGACTAAATTGTTAATACTTCCATCAATATCATCAATGCTAGGTGCCTCTTCGATATCGGTTATAAACTCAATAACACCATCGCCGTTAATTTCTCGCGCGGCTTCGTTAAAATCCTTTAATACTTCATAACATCGCTGATCATCTACACTCGGAGCAATCATGTACAACTTATCCCACTTCATCCATCTCGTTATCAAATTAAGTAGTAATTGTGTTTTACCACTTCCAGATGGTCCGATGATAATTGCGCGAATAGAATTTGGTAACATTGCATTGTGTTTAATAGGTTCCCGTCGTCTCGTAGCTGAATAATCAATTACATTCATGCTGTTATATATATAATTATGGATTTATATTGTGTGAAATGTAGGATGCGTACTGGCACAAATGATTTGACAACGATTACAACGAAAAATAATCGATCAGCGCTTTCTGGTAAGTGTGTACAATGTAGTACAAAGAAATTTAGATTTACTTCCACGAAACCTTTAAAAAAAAACGAGGAGGTGATATTGCAGCCAAGTTAGCAAAACTCCCTGGAACACCGTGGGCAAAGTATCCAGGAGAAAAGCACCTTCCAGGATATAGCTACTGTGGACCGGGGACACGATTAGATATCAGACTTGATGATCAAAATCAGCCCCGACCCGGCGAGTATCCAATAAACGCTATTGATAAGGCGTGTCATGCTCATGATGTCGCTTATAAAAGCAGCAATCTTCAACACAGACATCTCGCAGATGTAAAATTAATTCATGCGTTAAATGCTATTCCTGATAAATCCTTCAAAGAAAAATTGGCTTCGTGGTTGGTAAAATCTGCTATGAAGGGTAAATTGATGCTTGGAGCTGGATAATTAATAATATGGAATCTATTTACTATTCTCCGAGGGGATACTGGAGAGGTTACGCAGCAATCAATAAACTAGCTAGTGCATCAAAGGTGAAAAAAACTACAGCGGCAAACTGGTTATCTAAACAGGCAATATGGCAAATTTATCTACCAGCGCCTAAACAAATTAACTACTCGCATTTTGATGTGACAACGCCTAATGAAGTTCATCAAGCTGATATACTATTTCTGCCGCATGACAATGGTTACAAATATGCGTTAACGTTAGTTGATATTGCAAGTCGATACAAAGAAGCAGAACCGTTAAAAACAAAATCATCTACTGAAGTAGCTTCTGCATTTGAAAAAATTTATCGACGAGGTCCTCTGCGCTGGCCAAATCTGTTACAAGTTGATCCTGGCAAGGAATTTCAAGGTGTTGTTACATCTACGATGAAACATCATAATGTCGCCATCAGACGAGGACACACTGCGCTACATCGCGATCAGGCAATTGTTGAACGGTTTAATAAAACCCTTGCTGAGCGGTTATTTGGATATCAATACGCGAAAGAATTCATCCAGGATAAACGATCCCGTGAATGGGTCAAGAGATTACCAGGTGTAGTTACCGCAATCAATAATGAGATTACTAGAACAATTAATATGAAACCTGTCAACGCTATTAAGAAGGCGTCTATCAAAATGGAAATCCAAGGAATTTCACAAAAAGAACCAATTCTTGGTAGTAATGTCATTGTAAGGTACTTATATGAACCAGGAGAGCTTGAGGGTGGTAAAAAAAGAGCTACCGATCCTATTTGGAGTGTCACTACGCATAGGATATTCGGTATAACACGACCAACTGGTAGACCTCCAATCTATAGACTGGATTCAACTGCTCCTCAGCGGGGTTTTACACGCGAACAATTACAAGTGATTCCTGAGGATACTCAATTACCACCGCGTGGTCTTAATTAGCACCTCTGCGTCTGTTGCACTCAAGACAAGTCAGCATCACATTATCTCTGACATGACCGAGATTGTTATCTTTTCTATCTACGGTGAATTGGCGAGGATCTTTATCCGACCAATTCCAATTCATTATACAATTACAACTCGCGCAGTGATTATTCTGTTGCTGCTTTAGTGTCTTAATTAATTCAGCATCAATGTCAAATTCTCTTTTATTTTTTTTATCCTGTTGTTTATAACCAGAGAGTTTTTTTCTGATTATATCGTCACTAATGATTTCATCATTAATGATTTCATCATCGAAAACAATTCTTCGAAGTTGATTTATCCGTCGTACTCTGGATACTGCGAGATAAACTAAATTTGACCACTCAATGCGATTATCTACTATCCAAAGAGTTGTATCGGATATAGTCAATCCCTGTGAAGAATGTATTGTTGCTGCATAACCTAACGTCCATGGGGATTTATCAGAGTTCCTCAATGCATCTTCGACGACGCTGATATCAACCAACACAATATCATTTAATACTAAATTCTGCTTTTGTTGTTGTCCAGGAATGTCAACGTCGATATTCTGCTTTCGTGTATCCTTAGGTCTATAACAGAGTGGTACTGGAAGTGTTGCAAATTTACACTTATGCAATTCAAACAACTTCATCTGAAGTGCGTCTCTGACTATTTTTCTACTCGCGATTATTAAATCATTTGGCTTCCACATTTCCCAAAATTCCTTCATGGGAGTTTCAGAGATTATTTCACGCGCTATTTCACATTGGATTTTATCAGGTTGTAATCTAATTAGCGCTTTGAATTCTCGTAATTGTTCATCAAGTGATCTATGGTCTGTATTAATCTCTTCATAATAATCTACAAAACCCTTTAACCATTCATGTGGAGATCCACCAACAAATGGTTGTGGTTGGCCGTGATCCCCGCACATGACAACTTTTGTGTTTTTTGTCAATAACCATGATAGAAATATCTGTAATACTGTCAACGATACCGTGCATATTTCATCCCAGATTATTATTTCAGGAATGAATTTATCGCCCATTCGATCAGGAGTCCAATTATCACCTTTCCATCGAAAGAAGCTGTGATAGGTACAGGCTTTTACTCCACGCGCTATCATCTCTCTGGCAAGTCTGTGAGTTGGTGTTAACACAAGCATTGTTGACTGACGAAATAATTCGATTGCACGAGTTGTCTTTCCTGACCCTCCACAACCGTTTAAATAAACTGTCTTGTATCTACAAATTGGATCGGATACGGGCGGTGCAGTAGAAATGCTAGCATTTTCAATTTCATAACAAATATATTTATCATCCATAGCAACGTCTGCGGATTTACAATACTCATGTAGTATTTCTTTTTTAAACCTCCAATTTCCCCACACTTCTTTAGGATCTGTGAATTTAGCTACATCTGATTTATATTTTTCATGTATATACATCGAATCAGTAGCTACTCTAACCGCGGTATTAGGAAATCTATTTATCATCGAAAATAGATTAATAATAGAATAGGCTAACATAGAACTTCTCAAATGTGTGTATTGACAACTTTTTCCATCACAGTAGGTAACAACCGTACCTAGTTTCTTACCATTTGATCGAAGGACATCATCTACCCAAACATTATTAGTTCCGCTCGCAGATTTGTAAGCTTCCTCATCTAATTCCCCTGATAGAAAAGCGTTCTTACGGGTTACAAATTTCCCTTTTTTTATTAAATCGGCTATGATAAAATTGTATTCTTCATCGTCTGTAATTAATCTCGAAGAGTATTTTGCATTGTCAAATCTTCCACCTTGAGTGAATTTACCGATTATTTTTCGTCCGAGATCTTTAGCCACTCTATTCTTACCCTCGAATAGTTTTTTAGACCAATCTATGATATATTCTTCGCTGCAATCTTCCAATTGTTTTCGTTCTTCATTAATTATTTTTTCTAGATCGGGTTTTGGTAACCAAACATCTTTCTGAGCGTTATAACAAATAATCGCTTCACCAACAATTAACGATGTTAACATACCACTATCTAACATATATCTCAATAGCACTATTGGCATCCACGCTTTTTCATACATATGTCTACCGAGCCAAATATAACTACACGGATGTAACCCTATAGCGAGGTTAAATGATATCACACGAGCAAATCCGGTTAAATCAAAATCAGGCAAACAACCATTAATCGCAACACGAGTCATTTCATGTGTGGGATGTCCAAATCGTTTGAAATACTCAGAGCATTCTCCATACCCGAGAAAACTTCCAGGATAACACGCGGATATATCAATTGAAATCATACCATCACGTGAGTATTTCGTATTCCACAATCCTCCATGACCAAATTCGACGCAACTCGACTTCACGTCCTCCAGAAAATTATTTCGTGTTGGACGCCATGAATTCTTTTCTCGTGCGAAGTGAGCTACTACTGATGTAATTGTAAAACTATCCGTAAGTAGTTTTTCTACAGTAGAAACACTAGTGTTTCCTTCTAAATACTCATTAGCGATTTTTTTCATTCTAGTATCTAATTCTTCAGTTCGATATAATTCGCCATTTGGTTTTACAAACTGATCAAATCCTATTTCCGAATGATCATTACTACTGAGTAACCATACTGACACAGGGTCGTCTTTGGTTAACGCGTAAATAGCATCAAATAATTTTCTTTCATTAAAATGATATTCATTTTTTAAACCATCCGTAGAAAATTCTTTAGGGATATATCGAACAGTTCTTTCTCGTGGAAATATATTTACCGCGGGTGTCCACGCGTGTTTGTTATGATCAATAATTTCAATTGGAGCTCCTCGCGATTGATATTTCGGTTCGTATAATACTTCTCCGGTTATCGTTGCTACCGATATTGGAAATTTTAATAATGCTTCTAATTTAGCTATATCGGTAATCCTTGCTCCATGTTGATTCACTGTTAGTTCCCATTCGGTTATTTTTTTTCTTCGTAGATCAGTTAGTTTATTTCCTCGGAGGGAATTTGTAAAGTGTTCTATTACTCGTGTTGCTACACAATTTAATGACGACGACGTTTTCACAGGTGCTAGTTTTGCAATACTTGGCTTATCATTTAGCTGATATATTCCGTAAACAACTGCTGTTACAGGGTAAGATTTCTCATAGTATGGTCTATCAATTCCAGTTAGAATTCCTGGTTTGGAATCTCTACTCACAATAACAAATTTTTTATCCTTAGAAACGTTAGGGTTTCTTAGGATTGGTTCAAATTTATCTCTGATAATCCATTCACCTTCCTCTTCGATAATGAATTTTATTCTAAAAAAATACCTCTGCAGAGAATTGCTTTGCAATTTACCCTTGGATTTCTTGCCAATGTGTGAAAGTATCTCAGCTGCTCTTGTATCGTTCATAGTAGCATCAATTACGGGTACACCAATAATTCGAAATGTCGACCACGCATGAGATGCTCCATCACGCTTAAACTCATTAAAACAGTCGCTGATTTTACTCAGCAGTGGTTTGTCATCTACTAGACTTTTAGGTATATTAGAGATTCTATCGAGATTAAATCTAGCATTTTTCCAAGGCTTAATTTTCGATAATCTCTTGAATTCCTTCATATTATAATTAAAACAAGTATTTAAATAGAAAGTTTTTTATATAATGAATCATTGCAAATGGCTTATGATTGGATCAAAGACTCCATGTAACAAATCATGCAGAAATGAATTCTGTGGGTATCATATGCAGAGTGTTAGAAATGGTTCGGAGGGGCCTTTACCATGCTTGCATTGTGGGGTAGGTGTAAGAGGCAAGTCGCAGTTATGCATTAATTGCGGGGGTAAGCGTTATAGAGAGTTAAAACGTTATTATGACAAGCGAGTATTGAAGAAAAACGCTAGCGTTTCTGACTCTGACAACGTCATAAAAAACGCGGCTGACTATATAAAAAGATTTGCTAATGTTATAATTCAGCCAATTAACGAATTAGACAAATAGATATATTATATATAATGAGCCAAGAATTTCAAAGACATCCTGTTATTGAAAAATACGAAGCTTCTCGTGATGGTGTTGTTAGACATTGTAAAAATAAGAAGCCAATTGGGTGGGATAATGGTATGGGATATTTGATCTTTAGAGTTGGAAGGAAAATATATCTCAATCACCGTTTCGTTTATGAAGTTTATAATGGATCAATTAAGGATGGTTTTGTTATTGATCATATTGATGGTATTAGGACACATAATTCTTTGAATAATTTACGAGCTGTTACACAAAGTGAGAATACTGCATCTGGAAATACTGGTACTTGTAAATCAATTGGGAAGAGACCAGTAAAGTCAATTAATATTGACAACAAGGAGATGGTATTTCAATCAATGTCAGAAGCTGGTAAGTATTTCGATATTTGCCCTCCCTCGGTACAAAAAGTAGCAGATGGAATTTATAAGACCGCTTTTTCAAAGTATTTAAAAAACAAAATTAGGTTTGTTTATGTATAATTTGCATTGGAAATTGCTTCGTGAAATTGTGAAAGAATTTCCATTGAAAATCTTCAATTTTGCAATTTCACATGGGAGATAACTCCGTTAGGTATAACGCGTGTGACAAATCATCAGCGACAGAGTTACGGATCTTAAACATGGAAACGCTAGCGTTTCTAACATTGATTTTGATTGGTTAGTTTCGCTATTATGAATCTGAACAAAACACAATCAATTTTGTCTTTTTTCAAGTATTAACAGAACTGTTTCATATACACGTCGTATTTAAACATTTTTTTAAATGTCTGTTTCAAGTATTATATGTGTTTTCAACATTGTCAGTGATCGCTAATAAACAAACAAATAATTACAATCACTACACCTCTTTTATATCACCTCGTCGTAATGAGTGTATATATACAAATTCGTCTTTATTATAATTGGGCATTTAGCCGAAATTCAAGTGTAAACAAAACCACACCGTCACGTGGTATGAACGTTATTATTGACATTCAAAACCAAAGTTTGATTTTGCGGTTTTGGTTTACACTTGAATGTAGAATAGCCCGCGTCATCCATTGTCATTGAAAATCAATTCATTCACCTATAATCTATTGTTGTACCGTCCTATGTGTATATAACCGCCTACTACACTAGATCAGGGGTTATTGTGCCGTCGTCATCCATTGTCATTGAAAATCAATTCATTCACCTATAATCGCATTAAGCTTCTGGGTATACTAAGATGCTCAACACCTTAGTGTATCCAGAATTCATTTTGAACAAATATATTTTTATATATAATATGAATCTTGAAAATCTCAAATCGATTATTATTGAAATCAACAAACTTAAGGATCAAAATATAAAACTATGTTCAGGTTTGGATTGTGATCAAATTATGACCGATTTCGAGGATATACAATTTGCAGAACAGACAGGAAAATATGTCCTATCTAAGAAATATTTTTTAATTAAGAATATCCAAAAGCTTATACGTGAGAGCTTAGTAAATACTGAAGATGTTAATGTCTTCGTACCATTATGTAGCATCGTTGAACGTGTACGAAAGCAATTAGGCTTAGAATATGAACAAAAAAGAATTATTAATTGTAAAGTGAGACAATTAAAAATACTAATGGAAAACTCTGAAGGTGATGAGCCCCACGCGTAGAGAGCCTCCTTTGTTTGTATAACCAGTACGGTATATAACATGTACATAACATGTATAACATGTTACCTGTGCAAACGAGGAAGTAAAATTATGTGTGTGACTCAGTACAATAACAAGGAAGTATTAAAATGCTTTGCATTTTTAGGTTAGTGATATTTTTTTTACTTAAAAATCTTTGATGAAATGCTTTGCAATGAAATGCTTTGCAATGAAATGCTTTGCAAAGAAATGCTTTGCATTTCTAATTAAAAATTGCAATGAAATGCTTTGCATTTGAAAATCGAAGATTTTTAATTTGACAATAGTAATACTCTTTCAATAATGGTAGGAGAATCATTAACAACGAGATTAGCTAGAGAAAGGCTTAGCGCTATCCGGAAAATATTACCTCTTCGTGATAAAATCCGCGAAAAACTTCAACAACGGCAATTACTTCAAACTGACTTCACAGAGGATACAGAGCAACTCTTCAAACCTATTGTTAGTGCAACTGAGGGTGTGAAAACAGCAACTGAACGGGCGATATATGGAGATGTCCCTAAAGAGGGGGAACGAACAGAGAAGCCTCTTCTCCCTGTGTTGGAGAAAATAGCAAAACGAACTAAGCAAACGAAAAAATCATTAAAAACACTTCCAGGTGATATAATAACTACTGCAAGACGACAAGAAGAACTTCAGGAAGAAATTGAACAATTAGGTGATATTGATATTTCCTCACCACCATCTGAACCACTTGAAGAAATTCAAGAAGAAGAAGAACAAGAAACTGTTCCAAAAAGGGACTATCCTCCTGAAAGGATATTTACGGTTGATGCGTTAAATAAAATCAGAAATATCCCAACACTTGCTGGATTAGCTAAATTTACCAACGACAACGTTAAAAAAGCGAAGAGAGTTAATTATTTAATAGACGACACGGCTAAAGATTTTGTAAAAGGTTCAGAAATTTGGGCAAATAAGGTGTTTTTAGCAAACCGCAAGGAAACTAGAATCACAAAAGAAATAAGTAGTGATTATAATCAGTTTCTAGCTATTGTAAAGGGAGTCACATCAGCACCACCAGTATACACAGCAGACCCAATCCCTGATGAAATACAAATAATGGCAGAGGCTGATTCTAAGAAGGGTGCAACTGGTACAACTAAAAAAAAGGGTAGTGGTTTAGTTGGTAAAAATCCTATGGATTTTCACGCTAGTGTAACATGTCCTGGTAATATTCTTGGTGATATAGCACGATTAGAAGTACTCGTAGGAGGAAAACGAGCCGGGAATAACTCACCAGAAATAATCAATGAAGCAGCTGATATCTGTAGGAGGTTATTTCAAGGTGGTATCATGGATATTGCAACATATCGAGATTTCATTGAAGAGTTAGTAGAAAATTCTACGAATTTTCCCGGTTATCATAGCGACTAATTAGATAAATAACAATTTGTAGAATCATTAGTGATTCTGTATATAGAATAATGATCATACACTACAACCATGATAAACCAACTAGCGTCTACGTGGTAAATTCACGATTACCAAAATACCGAGCATACTATGGAGATGGTCTCGGTAATACTATAATGGGATTATTTTCAAGAATGGCTCCAAAAGTGGCTCCGATAGTAAAACAATTATCAATGAAAGCAATTGATGTTATCCGAGATAAGGGTATTAACGCTGTTGGTGATCTTGCTGGGAAGGCATTTTCAGCCGCTAAGGATAAACTAACAGCGCTAGTTCGACGTAGAAATTTGAAGAATTTCCAAACGAAACCAGCGGTGATTTCATCACTGCCATCTACTGAGGTTATGCCTGCGCGAGTTAGTAAAATAATAAATAACGCAGTAGATGAAAAACTACAGTCGTTGATTTCATCATCGTTGACTAACGCCCAGGATAACATAACAGCAAATATGATAGCGGGAAGTGGCTTAAACAAACGACAAAGTCGTCGTCGGTGAAATTGCTTTGCAAATTATTATAAAAAAATAATTATTATAATAAATGAAAAATCTTTAGATTTCGCCTCCAATTTAGACCAACGGGTATATAATAAAAAATGTTCAAACAGAACCCTGATGTTGCATTTGACATGGAAGCCCCAGTGCTCAAAGATACCTCTGTACGTGATTATCAATTTTTTGCTTATCATGCAGTACAACCTGATCTTCGTGGAAGAATTGAACTTCAAGTTCATGATACCAGTAAATACTTTTTACCCGCTGAAGCCTTTATTGAAGTCGAAGGTGAACTTTTACAACATGATGATACACCATATGCAAATGACCCAACTATCCGAGTTGGTTTTGTTAACAATGGCATCATGGCGTTATTTGAAAGTGCTAGATATCTCATTGATGGAAGAGAAATCGAATCTATTGAACGTGAAGTTGATGTTGCTACCGGAATAATTGGACTAGCAAGATATTCAGATGATTATACTAGATCAGCTGGTCCATCTATGATGTTCTCTAAGGATATTACTGATAACGCTGAGCACGTCCAGTATTCTAGAGTAAAAGCAACACGAGATACTGCAGTTGATCCAGCACCAGCCGGATATGTAAGACCAGCTGCTGCCTTTGATGTCATAAATAATATTACTAACTACAACCTAGGATTTGCAACACGAGTAGCAACGTTGCAGGGACAACATCGACGGTTTTCATGTGCTATTCCGCTCCATCACATATTTGGATTTTGCAGAAACGTCAGAAAAGTTATTTATGGAGTGAAGCATACTGTAGCTCTAATGAGAAGGGGTAATGATAATTATGCAATCTGGCGCAGTGCTGGCGTTGCCGCTGGTAAAGTCGTTTTATCAAAACTATCACTATGGATGCCAGTGTTGACTCCATCGTTAGCCGTTGAACCGAAGTTACTGTCATTTATGGATCAAGGGGGGAAGCGATTATTAAGTTGGCTGTCAACGTCCACAGATACCATGGATTCTAATATTGATGGTACACTTACATGGCATCTAGCATCAAAACAGGGTATTACAGCTCCACGGCATATTTTTATTGCGCTACAGAATACTGAGCGATTAAATAATCAAGAACATTCCCATATGATATTTGATCAAATTGGGTGTAGTGAAGTCTCGCTGAGAATAAACGGACAGCAAGAACCATCAGAGGATATACAACTTGATTATGAAACCAATCATATTGCAAGAGTTTATCATCGGTTGCTGTCGTATATGGGACGCGATCAAAATGTCGATACTGGATTACAAATTTCACAGTTGGATTTTAGAAGTTTATATCCGATTTATTACTTTTCGTTGGAACATCTCGACTTGATGAGACAGTCCGTCGTTGATATACACTTCCGAGCTCGTGTACATCCTGGTGCTATTGCTAATTATAGAGCGGTTGCTGTCATTCTCAGTGATAAGTCAATGATACTCGAAGGTGTTGGTGGACGAATGAGACTGGTAGATGCACCAGTGGAAAATCTGTAATTGAATTTAGAATCAATCTATTTTGTATAATGTCGTATAGTAATATCAATGTCACATTGACACCTGGTCAAATAAAAAAATTACAATCTAAATCAGCTAAGCAATGTGGAACCACAATAACGCTGAAATTTAATCAGATGAGTGGCGGAGAAAATAAACTATCGCTAACAAAAACTCAGGTTAATCATTTTAATAAAGCGTTTAAAGAAAAAAAGGGAGTTCAGGTTACTCTTTCTACAAACGCGATCCGTAACATGGAAAAGACTGGTGGTATATTCCCGTTGTTAGGGCTGATTCCAGGATTGATTGCCGCAGCGGCCCCAGCGGTGGCGAAGGCGGCAGCGTTAGGAGCCATTGGTACAGCGGCTGGAATGGCGTTGAAAAAGGCAACTGGGAAGGGTTATAAAAAAAAAGGAAAGGGTCTAAGACTACCAGGAACCCCGTATTCATGGTACAGCGGAAAGGGTCTTCGAATTCCAGGAACGATATAGTTCCGAAATCTTCGATTTCCAAACCGATAGTTCCAATGTCTAATTTTGATTTAATTGATGCTGCTAAAAAACTCAGGATAAAAAACTTCAGAGGTGTTTTTATGAGAGATCAATTACCTGCACAACCAAATAGTATTGAAACTGGGATTATCAATTTAGATAATAGCTCTGGACCTGGAACTCATTGGGTTGCGTATGCGATTGATCCTCGTGGGATTGTTTATTTCGATTCATATGGATTAGCGCCTCCGAAAGAATTTAACCGTTATGTAAATAAATTTCCAATAAAGACTTGGTATTCCACGTTACCAACGCAAACAATACTTGATCCACCAATATGCGGTAATGAAGTATTAAATGTACTTGATGCTATTTCACGAGAATCTTTGATGAAACCACCTCATATAGTAGTAAATGAGTATACTAGCGGTCGTTGGATTGAAAATCATTGATTGAAAATCCGTTAGAAAGAGAAAATATTTCTATAATAATGATTGATATTTGGGGACGACCTTTATCATCGCTGAAGAAACCTGATAGTGGAGTTGAAACAGTTGATAAGGATATTAAAAAACTAATCGAAGATGAAATAGCTGAAATATTAAACCTAGCAAATGTTGATCCTGGTGAAATAGTTGTATTTCAAGATCGTCAGGGTAAATTGAAAAGTAGTAATATCTCTCTTAATGATATTTTGGTTAAACGACGAGATGCAGCAGAGGATACTATCGCGTTATTTTCTGATGGGGGTAAACTCAAACCAGGTGCACTTGTTTCAACGATTACGGATAAATTAGCAACATATGATAACACGGCGAATTCATTGAAATCACTCAATGATAAGTATGACGATCATATAGTTGTATTTAACCAGTTTAGTGAAACACAAAGAAATACAATTGACCAGATTGATAAACCCATACTAGAATTTTTTGGAAATCCACCAGTAACGGCACCAAAACTCACCACAATAAAAGATTCTTTGTTGGAACTAACAACTCTTCAATCCGAATATGATAAACACGTGAGACAGTTTTCAATGTTTCGTAAAAACATCGTTGATAAATTTATTGTAACCCCGTTTGATAAAGTTGAAATAACTCTTCCTAATATTAAAAAATCCCTTGATGAGCTTAAAACATTCAATAATGCAATAAGGGATGATGCAACGAGGATGATAAGCGTCATTGAAAAAACAAAAATTCCTCATGATAAATCTATCGTCAACAACGTAGTATACACGATTCAACACGGTTCATTTATGTGGACTCCCACAAACAACAAACTAGATATCACCGCAACCGTAAAGGGTATTTATCGATTAACAATAGTATCACCGACTCAATTCAATATATCATCAAGTAGTTCATCTGGAGTCAATAATACGGTATCAACGATCATCGACAAGGATACAACTGAACAATTCACGATAACGACTACAGATAGAAATCTAGCCAGGGTTTCAGTAACGTGGTACGTAGAATTCGTAGTGGATTTAAGTAAACAATTAAACTGAAAGGAAAATCCGAAGGATTTGCAATTGAAAATGCTAGCGCTTTTAAAATAAAATGACTCCATCATCGAATCAGTATCGCTATGATCAAGTCAGAGAATTTCAAACTAAACTCAATTCTCTCTGTGAGGAGTATCAAATAAAAATCAAAAAATACCAACGAAGAATAACCGCAGTTGATATCACCGTATACTCAGTGTCGGGAGTAATCACTGCTGCTGGGATAATACTATCTTCGGTTACAATGATTGCTCCGGTTGTAGTTCCAATAGTTATTTCCTCGATAGCTACAATCGCCGGGATATTAACCGGGATCACAAAAAAATTATCATCGTGTAGCCAGAGTAAACTACATAATTATGTAATTAAATTTCATATAGCATCTGGCGCATATTCACAATTATCCTCGTTAATATCATCATCACTCGACGACACAACAATATCAGATAGCGAATTTGCAACGATGGCAGACTTGTATAAAACAGTAATGTTAAAATTAGAGAATACTAATAATAATAATGTCGTCGCAAGAACTACTTCAACAAATAGTAACAAATACAACACCAGTGAAAACAAGCATGATATCAGTAACCTCAACGCGTCCTGAATTCAGTGTGAATTTTCCGACTCCCGTTCCCGTGAGCGAGATCGCACTAGCAAAACTACGAGTGTATCATAGCTGGCCTAATATTAGATCAGTAGCATTTGGTGGTCAACAACCAAATAATTCCTTGGTATTCGCGTGGAAAAATCGTGAAGATGGAACTCCAGACTGGAACGTTGTCTCGTTACCAACTGGGTCATATCAAATCGAACAGATCAACGCTGAATTTCAACGAAGAATTAAATCTCTCACCGGAAAAGAATCAAAAATCGCTATAACGGTTCACGAGCCGACGTTATCATCTGCGATCGAGATTAATTCCCCTGGGTATGTTGTAGATATTTATCAGAGTTCTATAAGATCAGTGTTAGGATGGCCTGAATTACCACCAGATAACTCGCGAGAAAATCCGAAGGATCTTCCACCCGAACCTAAAAAATCCGATTATATTACCAAGAAAATAAAACCCGTCAATGAAGCCAAGACTTATCAAGATTATACTCCCGATAGGTTCATAAATAAAAATATTTTTGAATCAATCTACCTCCCTCTCATCAACGGAAATTTTACATCGATGAATAATGATTTTTCACTACTACTAATATCTCTTAAATCCGGCTCTCTCACTAAAGACGAGTTTATCAGCGTAGTAGAAACGGGTAATAAAATCATCCATGATATGAAAATATTCCACTTGGCAATTATTCAAGAAGTATTGAATGAAGAGATCTTACATGATAAATTTGCGGATTTATACGGTATTAATAAAAATGAAATTAAAGATTTTAAAATCCCTGGGTATAACCCTGATAAACTAAAGAAACAACTTGACGATGCTATTGATATTGGGTTCAAAAGAATCCACGATAATTGGAAAAAATCGAAAAATCCTATAGAAAATATTCTGAAATTTAATAATGATTTAGAAGGCGGCGGTAGACATATTGCTCCGAATAATGTGAATATATCATCAGTGATTGCGCTCAATTTAGTATGTGACGTTATCGAAGGAAGTTATCAAATAGATCTCGAGAAATCAAATCAAGCACAACAGGGATATATTTTATACTCTTTTGCACCAACAGCTCCTCCAGGATTTCTAATTATTGAAGACCCAACTAATCTAGTCTATATGCGATGTTACAATAATTTGTTAACAAGAATTAATTTCAAACTTACCGACCAATCTAATAATTTAATTGATCTGCGAGGTGAAGTCTTGCAAATTAGTTTGTTTGTAAAGTCCTAAAGACTTTCATCCTGAAAGGATTTTCGTCTTAAAGACTTTCATCACAAAAAAAATTGTTAGCGCATTAGCAGCCGAGATTGTGAACGTCAACTAAATGGCGTCTTTTTTTTTTTATTCTTTGCTCAAATTATTATTAAAAATTAATTAAGTATTTTCAAGGAAGCCTCAGTTTACTAAATTGACGCCTGAAAAAGTATTTTCAAGGAAGCCTTAGTTTACTAAATTGACGCCTAGAAAAAGTTGGTCTGTTCACCCTCTCTGCTGCTTTGCAAAACTGAAGAAGTTTATATACATGAAAAATATTCTGATCGAAAGATGTGCCATACGTATAAAATAAATTGACATCAATGGGAAATATTCTAAGTTATAGAGGGACCATACATATAAAAGAAATCGACATCCATTGGAAAGATTCTAATTCAAAGAGGGAGCATACATATAAAAGAAATTGACATCCATGTGGAAAAGTCTATTTCAAAGTGGGGCCATACACCCATACGTATACAATAAATTGACATCCATGGGCAAGATTTTAATTCAAAGAGGGACCATACATATAAAATAAACTGACATCCATGTGCAAAAGTCTAGTTCAAAGAGGGGCCATACGTATAAAAGAAATTGACATCCAAGGGCAATTTTCCAATTTATAGAGGGACATATAAAATAAAATTGACATCCATGGGAAAGAATCTAATTCAAAGAGGTGCCAGTCATATAATACGTATACATATACATACGTATAAAAGAAATGGTCATCCATGGGACAGATTCTAATTCAAAGAGGGGCCATACATATAAAGAAAATTGACATCCGTGGGAAAGATTCTAATTCAATGAGGGGCCATACATATAAAATATAAAAGAAATTGACATCCATGGGAAAGATTCTAATTCATACGTATAAAAATTGAAAATCAAATTTGATGTATCTTCTCAATATAAAGCTTCATAACATTTGGCCCAAGTTTAAGACATTCGTCTCATGTTATTGAGTGAAAGACAAAAACACCAACCATCAACCCCATGAGACCAAGAACGCTTGATAGAATGTGCGAACATGGGTAAAATTGGTATCATTCAGCCCATTCCTGATGCAAGATGGAAAATGTCGACATTGAAAGAGTCTCAAATCTTTTTATAGCATAATACATGAACGACCAAGTGTTTCGATCATCAGGCAGCACACTATGCTACCTCCGCTGAATATGGTGGGACTATACAATTATTAAAGCTAGATATACATCAAGTCCTCACCTGGACATATTCCTGTGATCAATAATATATGATCGATTGCGAGGTAACCTTGCTCTCCTGCCTTCCATCCACCATTTATTGAAAGCTGATAATCCGTATGCCTTACATCCACTGCTACTGGTGTCCATCCATGCTCAGAAATATTGACTATTTTTGATGAAACCATAGCTGACTGTTGTAAGCATCCAATTACCGTCACGTTAATGTAAGCGCCAGTGATGTTCATGACAGTATACCAGACACGAAGAAAACGTGGAGTGGAAGATCTCGGGATGAATCGAATGAGATTTGTTGATCGGAACGTGACGTTAGGGTTTGAATAGTTCTGTGTAGTGAGTGCCAACAACGAGCAGTTATATGAAGCAAAAACAAAACAGGCTTTGTGCATTTGGTTATTGTGTAATACCATTCCCATGATACAAAATATAAATGCCAAAATAACAGACGGTCTTGGAGACAAGTGAAATAGTGAATGCTGCAAGAAAGGTTTTTTAATATACAAGTCACGTTATATTTGAAGCTTGGAATATATAGTTGTTCAAAAGATGCAAAGTTTGGCTGTTAGTGTTTTCTCATTTTTAAACAAAGCACAGTGAAGACACACTTCAACCATTACTTTGTTCGTAAATTATGTCTTCAGTGGGAACTTGTTTTCATGTGTAAGGAAGAACCTGAAAGTTAAGTACTGGCTGGTCTAGATGATAAGTATAAAACATTGGTTAAGAGTTCATATTCAATATATATATATATATATATATATATATATATATATATATATATATATATATATATATATATATTGGTTCGTGCTTAGGCTCGAATAAGTAGCAACATAGAAAGAATATATTTATATATATTGTTACGTGCTTAGGCTCGAATAGTAGCAACATAGCAAGAAGTGAAAATAACAAGCTTGTAAAATTTTAACAAACAATTTTTTGAGTACAAATATTTTCATAAGAGAATCAAATCCAAATATTATTCCAACAAAAAGAGTTTCTAATATAATCCAATTATTGAATTGCAATTGTCCTGATAATAAAATGTCCTAATAGTTCCCGGTTCGAATCTTGACGATGTAATCCAAGATGGACGACGATGTCACGTGATGAAGTCAGTTTTAGTTTTATGATAATTCAAATGAGCACACTATTTTCCAGATAAATAATGCAATAAATTCCTCTTGATCCAAACGAATTGAAATAATTTTAAATATAAAGTAATAACATAATACATTCCTCATGATTCAAACGAACTGAAATAATTTCCCGTAGAATGAAATGGAACTGAAATAATTTCCCGTAGAATGAAACTCAAGATAACTCAAGATAAACACAACTATTTCTAACAGCCCAGAACTTCAACTTCTACGGAACCGTTAGCTTCTAAAACACAACAATATACTGTTCTTTTACGTAAACAAGGAAGGGGCAACGTGATATTCTGGAAGCTTTTCGAACCAGTTCAAGTTTACGAAGTCACGTATACCTTATGAGAATCAGCCATGTCCTTGGAATCAACCAATCATTTTTAAAGCCTGTTTATCACTCTGAAATCAGGTCAGAAATGAGGTCAACATCTGATGTTTACCTACCTTGAAGCAAGGTCAACAACTGGTGTTTACAGATGACCCGACCTTCTAGAAAAATACATCTGCTAACTAATGAATTTTAAACCCAAAAATGTCAAATTTGAATCTGACAAAAATAAATACAGTGGTACCTCAGGTTACGAACGCCTCAGGTCAAGAACATATCGGGTTACCAACAACAACTTCGAAAAAAAAAATTCTCGGGTAACGCACAGTGCCTCGGGTTATGAACGAAGGCGAGAGAGAGAGAGAGCAATGTTTAACGTTGGAGACAAACGATCGCGTACAGTACAAACGAAGGTCACGCAGTACTAACACCGCTTAGAGCTAGCTTAGTAGCCTAGTTTTGCACGCGTGCGCAGCCTCGCTTTCATTGGCCTTACTACACAGCAGTAAAAGTAGCAGTCGTCCGATGGTGAGGAGCCAGTGACCGTTTCAACTGCCAGAATTAAAGAAATTTGCAGCAAGTGGGCAGACGTCGAATACGTCATTGTAAACAATCATCCAAACAAACTTGTTGCTAACAGGGCAGTAAACCTGATGAATGATAACGCGATAGCCACTTCAGAAAGATTCTCCAGCAAAGGAAGCAACAAATTTCCTTTGATAGTTTCTTGGTGCAGAAAGATTCCCAGTTGGCTGCCAAGAAACAGCGACAAGAAATTCCTGAAACTAATGATTCAGAAAAGCAAACAAAGTGACAAATTTCCCATGATCATTTTCTTGGTTAGAAAGATGGACTAAGTCTTTTTTAATTTTACATTTAATTTATTTGGTTGTTTTCGTTCTCTTTATTTAATACGTGAAGTACATGTATTCTTTGTGTTTTGTCAGGTAAACGACCGGATGTTAATAAAAAAGAACTATTCTTTCATCTTGAACGGATTGTCTCTATTTCATTTATTTAAATGTTTCGGGTTACGAACGTTTCGGGTTACGAACCGAGTTCTGGAACGAATTTAGTTCGTAACCCGAGGTACCACTGTACATTATTTAAATCAAATATACGTAACAATATATATATATATATATATATATATATATATATATATATATATATATATATATATATATATATATATATATATATGTATATGACTGTCTGTTTCAGGGTTTATTGTATAAGCTACGATCAAGATAAAAACATGAGTTTTTCGGGACATTACTGGGCAATAACATGTTGTTTGTTACCTGAACAAAACTCATGAAACTCTACTGGTATTGACGATTCTTCAATCCGCGTGTAATTCTGCCTTGTCCAATACAAAAGGTCATTTCCCGTTTCTTGGGTCCAGCCGCATAGCCCATCCTCAAAATCACAATCTGTAGTGGAGTTCTCTAAAATTATAAAATACAAATTGATGTCTCTAATATGGATCTTACTTATATCCTGGCAGAACACATTGATTTGTCGTTGTATTAAGCTGAACAATATAAAGAAAATGTACTGGTCTAGATTAAATGCAAGCGAAAACTTTTGAAAACATTATGAATGATTTCCAAAGACACTTTAAAATAATCCCTTTAATGTTGTCATTTAAATGCATTTAAATTAATTCCTGAAAATCTAGATGGAATAGGTGGTTCATAGTTTAATTAACCTATAAAAGTCACCTACAAATGTGAACGGTTTCTTACTATCTGTAGTGTTCGCGTTCTGAGAAACAACGCCATTGCTGTTTTCGTGTAAGAAGCACGGTGATGATTTGTTTGTAATATTTTTTAGGCACTAATTGGACGTGAAGGATGTGGCATACTTGGCTTGGTTTGTAGTATGTCTGTATGTATGTATGTATGTATGTATGTATGTATGTATGTATGTATGTATGTATGTATGTATGTATGTATGTATGTATGTATGTATGTATGTATGTATGTATGTATGTATGTATGTATGTATGTATGTATGTATGTATGTATGTATATATATATATATATATATATATATATATATATATATATATATATATAAGCAGCAGAGGGGGTGAATCCGAGAAACGTTTTAGGCGTCGATGAGGCATCCTTCTCGTAAATGTTTTATAGAAAGGTCTATTTAACAAACCAAGGTTTCCTAGAAAATTGTAAAAAAAAACAACACTAATTGGACGTGAAGGATGTGGCATACTTGGCTTGGTTTGTAGTATGTCTGTATGTATGTATGTATGTATGTATGTATGTATGTATGTATGTATGTATGTATGTATGTATGTATGTATATATATATATATATATATATATATATATATATATATATATATATATATATATATATATATATATATATATATATAAGCAGCAGAGGGGGTGAATCCGACAAACGTTTTAGGCGTCGATGAGGCTTCCTTCTCGTAAATGTTTTATAGAAAGGTCTATTTAACAAACCAAGGTTTCCTAGAAAATTGTAAAAAAAAACAACGTCGATTTGGTAAATTGAGGCTTCCTCAAAGACGCCATTGTCGTTGTCACCCACCCCCTCTGCTGCTATGGGTTAACAATTCTTTTACGATGAAAATTGTTACGATTTCACACACAGACTAATTTGTAAGACCTCACCTTGTAAATCAATTAGATTATTAGACTGGTTAGTAAGTCTGAAATGAATTCTCGTTAACGAATCATTATGACATCGCATATATACCGGATTAATTGGATCCTCAATAACTAGAAATCCTGGAGGAGCAGTTGGTGCAAATGAATATAGAATATATCCCTGCTGAGCTTGATTTGATCGCTCGAGATTTATTTTGATAGCTTCCTTCGATAACATCACATACTAAATTCAATGCTATCACCGTGGATATATTCATATTTTGAGGAGAGATATGCCTACCACTGCCGTCTGGGTCATCATTATATTTGAGAATGTTTGTTCGTGATTGTGGCGATTTCTTCCATGCGTCGTGGATTTTTTTTAAACCTTCATCGATGGCATCATTGAGAGATTTTTTTATCACTGGGCCATTATGTCCTGGAATCTTGAAATAAGGAATATATCTTATATCTATATTATACTTTGTTGCAAACTGTGTCTTTTTAGGATTACTGTCACCTAATACCTCTTGAATAATTCGTAAAGTATGTTTCCATGTCGTCGATGATTTTGTTACATGTTTCTACAACGCTGATAAATTCATCTCTAGTGAGAGTACCAGACTCGAGACATAATAACAAAAGCGCAAAATCATTAGTCATCGCTGCGAAATTTTTAACGATTTCATCTTGTCGAGTTTGAATGTATCTATCAACGCGATCGTCTATTCAGTGAAACATTTCAACTAATTGTATTCGTTATTAACTTTTTATTGGATTATCGGGTTTTATCCTGTCGGTGGTATAATCAGATTTTTGTGGTTCGGGTTCGGATTATACAGGTTCGTCCTTGGGAACATCCCCCCATATAGCACGCTCAGTAGCTGATATTACTCCCTTCGTTGCTGTGGTTATTGGTTTAAACAAATCTTCAGTTCCGCCTGAAAAGTCAGTCTGAAGACTCTGTCTGGCTTGTAATTTACTTCTGATAGAGTCGCGTATTGGTAAGAATTTCCTAATTGATGCTAATCTTTCCCTCGCTAGTCTTGTAGGATATGCTTCGTTGACCATTATTGAAACAGTAAAGCAATTTCCAATTAATGTACAATGTAGTGATTTTGTCATCATCAAAATGATTTCTACGTTTTAACCCGACTGAGATAGACAAGCAACAAAAAAAACCACTAAAATATTTTCAGCTAATTTTACTTCCTTGTTCATTGATCAAAGCCGGTATATCTTTCCATTGTATTTGCAGCATGTGTCCATGCAGTGCGAGAATTTTAGTTAGTCAATCGTTAGTTGTATCCAGCTGGTTTTTTCATTTTCTAGAATTAACGCCCGTATATTCTAATCTTCGAATTAACCTCCTTTTTCAATTCTTTTCGTATTCCTTCTACGATAGTAAGTAACGGGACAAACACACTATCGTCACTACAAAATGCAAGAGAGTCCCGAATAGAATTCTGGATTATTTTTATCAGCGCATACTTCTTTGGCAGCATGTATTTGTTAGTTTTAATAGCGTATTATATAACTTGAATGTCAGACATAATTTGGTCAGGGTTTAAATTATTAGATAATTTGATCTCTTGTTTTTTTCAATTTTGAAATCTCGGATATAATCCTATTCATATTTTCAGAATTCATATATGATAATATATATTTGTAATACAAAAAACCAAAAAATTGGGGGTCAATTTTGACCCGTTTTTAAAGGATGGATATATACAATGAATGTTTTGGCAATTGTATAGGGACAGCACAAACATGTTAAGGACAGCACAATGCCGTTGCTACAGTTTTAGGTAGTTTCTATGCATACATAAAGGATAGATATATACAATGAATGATGTCAATGAATGACTATACAATTCCATTCGAGTATTTTGGCAATTGTATAGGGACAGCACAATGCCGTTACTACGGTTTTAGGGTAGTTTCTAGGCATACATAAAGGATGGATATATACAATGAATGAATGGATGGATATATACAATGAACGATGGATATATACTTGAATCGGATAGATATATACAATGAATTGGATGGATATATACAAACAATGAATGATAAGGGACAGTACAGGGGACAATACGACATATAACAATGAATGAATGGATGAATATATACAATGATAATGAATGATAACACTCCTACATTCAAATTGCAACCAAAACCCCCCACAAAATCACCCTGGGTTTAATGAAAAATCATTGTTGAATGAAACATCATTCACACCACGGTGTGGTGTGGTTGGTATATACGGTTGCAATTTGAATTTCGGAGGTACCCAGCCCCCAATTAAAACCATCTGTCGGCATTGTGCCTGTTACGACTTTCGAACCGTGACCGCTAGTATGACACCGCTACACGTTACCGATTGAGCTAACGATTCTTAAATACGATATTATGTTTTTGAATATAATATGTAGATAAGCTAATACAATCAATAGCGAACAGGTGTGATGTCGTCAATGGATCGATCACAAGCCACAACCGAATCCATATACCTTTGTGTATGAAACAAAACCGAATACTTAAAAGAAAAAAAGAAAAATACAATTATTTGTAAAACACTCCATATTTTATTTGTTTTCTTACAAAATAATTGTATTTACACCGAGCTAACGGTTCTTATATACATGTTTATAATATACAGGTAACCTAATACAATCAATAGCGAAAGGGTGTGATGACGTCAATGGATTGATCACAAACCAAAACTGACTCAATGAACGAATCCATATATCTTTGTGTATGAAATAAAACCGAATACTTAAAAGAAAAAAAATACAATTATTTGTAAAACACTCCACATTTTATTCGTTTTCTTACAAAATATATTATATTTCCACTGAGCTAACGGTTCTTATAATTATTGGTAAGTTAATACAGATGGCGGAAGTCAAACACGAACAGATGTGATGTACGTCAAACGCATGTGAATTATTTATACCACAATCGTATTATTTTTAATCTATATACATTACTTACTGACAATATTAAAGCAGAGCCGAACGTTTGTAAACACTGTATATTTGATTCGTTTTCAGATAATTACACTAACTGTTTTACTGGTATAATGTGTAAATCAATAACGAAAAGTTGTAACCGTAGACATCCGACCAATATTAGCTCAGCCTGACTGTACAAGACAATGAATGACGTGGAATGTATAAGGTCTAGAGTACGAGGAACCATATTTAGTTTCGAATCTATATATCCTTGTTGTACTTACTGACAATATTGAAGCAGAACCAAATACTTGAAAGAAAAAAAAGAATACAATCGTTTGTAAACACTGCGTATTTAATTCGTTTCCCCACAAAATAGATTATCGTGGTAATTAAAAATGAACCAATCAGAAATCAGATGACACAGCGATTGAGATCCGTAACTCCTTCATAAGTCGTAATATACCCGGACGAGTTATCCCCCTTAATAACGAAAAGTATAAAACACGATTAGACATAAACGAACTGTATTTTTTGTCCAGTCCTTTTTTAAATCGCCGTCTTGGTTATATTCTCTGCAACATATCGTATTGAGGCACTACAAATATCAAAATATCTACTAGCCTCACTCATTGATTTGAATACAATTTGTTCGTTAGTTGTTGTATTAAAAGATTTTACGGGTCTTTTCCCAATTGATTTATAAGTACCAGGTAATCCTCGTTTTAAATTCTCACTCTGTGTAACAGTTTCTACATTATCCAATTTATTATGCGGATTGGAATCAATGTGATCAATAACAATACCATCCTTGATCAATCCATTAAACACCTCGAATACGAATCTGTTACAGTAATATTTCTTCTTTCCAACACTAAGCATCAAATACCCCACACCATTGTACCACCCAACTAGTTTCTTCAGTCTACGGTTTCTGATAATGCCATCACGGGACGCCTCATAGTTCGCAATTACAGGATGTGGTCGCAATTCTTGGTTCATTTATATACTATACTATTGTTTGTCTAATTCATTGTTTGGTTGAATAATTACATTACATGGAAATCTATCAATGTAGTCTTGGGGTGTTCTATGATTTTGTCGTTGACACTGTCAGGGTTAGAGTCATTGATGGAATTCTTAGTTCGTTTATTATAATAACGCTTCAGCTCTCTGTATCGCTTACCACCACAACCGAGACACAACTGTGATTTTCCTCGCACCCCTTCCCCAAATCTTATACAAGGAATCGGACCAAGGCTTCCACGCCGAAAGCTTTGCATATGATACCCACATAACTCCTTTCTACATGATTTGTTACGAGCGGTTACTGATCCAATCATAAGCCATTTGCAATGATTCATTATATAATATATTCTCTATTTAAATACTTGTTTTAATTATAATATGAAGGAGTTCGATAGATTATCGAAAATTACGCCTTGGAGAAATGCTAAATTCAATCTCGATAGAGTCTCCGTAGAACCAAAGAATCTAATAGGTGATAGAACCATGATAGGTAAAATCCGTGATTGTTTTAATGAATTCAAGCGCGATGAAGCATCTCACTGTTGGTCAACATTTCGAATTGATGGTAGTGTTGATGCTACCATGAACGATAAAAAAGCAGCAGTGATAATCTCACATCTTAGGCGAAGAAGGTATTGTTTTAGAATAAAATTCATTATCCGTTCAGACACTGGAGATTGGATTATTCGGGATAAATACGAACCTATTTTGAAGGATAAAAGAACTGTCACTGTGAGTCAAGATTCAAAACCAGGAATTTTGACTGGGACTGACAAACCATACTACGAGAGATCTTATCCTGTAACAGCAGTTGTTTATGGGATATATCCGTTAAATGATAAACCGAGTATTGAAAAACTAAAACCCATGAAACTATCACCGCTGAATTGTGTAGCAGAACGAATATTAGAACACTTCACAAATGCATTGCGTGGAAATAAATTGACTGATCTAAGACGCAAAAAAAATAACCGAGTGGGGTTTAACAGTACAGGAGCACGGGGCAACAATTCAAGATATAACTAAATTAGAAACATCATTAAGATTCCCGATATCGGTAATGACAATAACCGGTGAAGTATTATACGAATCAAAATATAAAACAAATGGAGCTCCAATCAAAATTATTGACCATAACGAACACGAATGGACATCTGCAGTAACAATATTCCCGCGGGATAGAACCATAAAATATATACCTGTACAGTTCTCCGGAGAAGAGAAACTATTTGATTTTATTCACTAGTTGAGTAAAAACGATCATGTGCCAGTGTGGTTACTTAACTCCGAGGGTAGATTCGATCAATTTGTAAGACCCAATGGAGAATTATACCGCACTGAGCCTCTCCATGAAGATACTAGCTAGTAGTTTCTCGAAGAGTTTCGACGACGAACAATTACTAACAAACTGTTTGACAATTCCGTCGGTTGCAGCTCATTTTGCGAGAAAGAGAAACACATGGAAACCAACGCGAGGTGAGTTTCTATCAGATGTCAAATCAAGCTGTATCGAATATAACCACGGAGGGTTATGGAATACAAAATGCGACCGTGAAAGTATTATTTCGGTTGATATGGTCGCGTGTTATCCGGCGAGTTTTCTCGGGTAGAGAGAATGCGCTGAATACTTTGAACGATTTGGACATCCCACACACGAGATTGCCCGTGTTGCGATTAATGGACCACTGCCTGATTTTGATTTAACCGGATTCGCTCGTTTGGTATCATTTGAATTGGCTACAGGACTTCATCCGTGCTGTTATGTTTGGATTGGTAGACATATCTCTGAAAAACACTGGAAGCCAATAGTACTGTTACGATATATGATTGATTGTAGAATGTTGATATCGCTGATTGTCAGTGAAGCGATTATATCCTATCGAGCTCAGACTGAAGTCTGGTTACCACAACCCAATCTAGATAGTCTAATCAACGAACAACGAAAACAGTTTCACGATCTTGACGAAGAATATATCGTGAAATGGTCCAAACAGCTATTTGAAGTTAGAAATAAAGACGCAAAGGATCTTGGTAGAAGAATAATTGGTAAATTTACTCAAGGTGGAAAATACGACAATAAACTATATTCTTCACGATTAATTATAGATAACGTCGAATACGATTTTATAATCACGGATATAACATCTAAGGGTATATACGTCGATTGTAAAGACGCTTTCTTGTCCGATGGAACAAAATTTGGTATAATTGTTACTTACGCAGACGGATAAAATCTTCAGTATACACACTTGAGGGCGTCTATGCTAGCTTATGCTTCAATCAATTTATTTTCGATGATAAATATATTTCCTGACACTGCAGTTAGAGTAGCCACTGATTCATTTTATATAGACGCGAAACACAGGGAAGCAGTGGCTGAATTCACTAATTCTGACGAGAGCTGGGGATCATGGAGAATTAAGCGGTAAATACTGCATGACTATTCCAAATCAGCAGATGTTACGATTGAAGATAAATATTTGAAAAATAATCAGATATCAGAACTATCTAATGCACCGCAGATATCTGATCCAATATGTAGATATAAAACATTTTATTTAAACGGATGTGGCGGGTCAGGAAAAATGACTCGTGCGCTTGAATTATTTCGTGGGAAATCAAACATGATCGTGCTAACACCAACACACAGACTTGCCAGAGAGATGAAACAACGAGGAATTAATGCCTGTACTTATAACAGTTTCTTTTGATGGGAAGGCGATGAATGGACTCCTGAACGAATGGGTGAGAAATTTATTCCTGAAGTCATTATTTAGGATGAGATATGCACGGTATCATTAGATGTATTACAAAGATTTCTCGATTGGTTATTGTTAGCGAATACAAAAGGAATAATGTGCAGCGATCATGGTCAACCACCACCATTTGTCGGTTTATCCCCACATGATTCGCTGAAGAATTTTGTAGACTATTATGAAGAAATTAATACCGATCATAGAGCACTTGATGAACAATTACACGAGTTCAAGAAACTAATCAGATTACAACCTGATAGAATTTAATGTGAGATAGCGCGTGAAATAATTTCAGAAACACCATTAAAAGATTTCTGGGAAGCGTGAAGACCAAACGATTTGATAGTGGTGAGTAGAAAGATAGTCAGAAACACACTTCAGATGAAGTTATTTGAATTGCATAAAGAATAATTTACAACACTTCCAGTACCTTTGTGTTATAGGCCTTCGGATACACGAAAACAGAATATTGAAGTTGATATTCCAGAACAGCGCGAAAAGCAGAATTTAGTGTTAAATGATATTGTGTTGGTTGATATAAGCTAGTGCTAGTTAAGACCACGCGGTGGTAATTGAGTATCCTCGGGTATCACTTGTAGTTGTTCACGAGTAAATCCTCGCTGAGGAGCGGTCAAATCCAGTCTATAGATTGCTGGTCTACCCGTAAATCGTGTTATACTAGATATGTTATGTGCAGTAACACTCCAAATAGGATCAGTAGCCCTTTTTGTGCCACCTTCGAGTTCTTCTGGTTCATATAAATACCTAACAGTGACATTGCCGAGTATTGGATGTTTTGAAAAATCTTTTTGTGGTTTTACAGGAATATACTTCTTTTTAATCGCCTTGTTCGGTTTCATATTAATCGTTCGAGTAACCTCATTATTCAGCGCGGTAATTACGCCCGGTAATCTCTTGACTCATTCACGAGATCGTTTATCCTGAATAAATTCCTTTGCGTATTGATATCCAAATAACCGCTCAGCAAGTGTACGATTAAATCGTTCAACAATTGCCTGATCGCGATGTAGTGCAGAATGTCCGCGTCTGATAGTGACATTATGATGCTTCATTGTTGATAACACTGCACCCTGAAATTCCTTGCCAGGATCAACTTGTAATAGATTTGGCCAACGCAGAGGACCTCGTCGATAAATCCTTTAAAATGCAGAAGCCACTTCAGTTGATGATTTTGTCTTTAGCGGTTCTGCTTGTTTGTATCGACTCGTAACCACCATCATGCGGCAGAAAAAATATATCAGCCTGATGAACTTCATTAGGAACGGTCACATCAAAATGCGAATAGTTAATTTGTTTAGGCGGTGGTAGATAAATTTGCCATATCGCCTGTTTGGATAACCAATCCGCTGCAGTGGTATATTTTACCTTCGCGACGCTAGCGAGTTTACTGATTGCTGCTTTGCCCCTCCAGTATCCTCTTGGAGAATAATAAATAGATTCCATGTTGTTATTAATTACCGGCACCTAACATCAATTTACCTTTCACAGCCGAATTTACTAACCATGAAGCCACCTTTTCTTTGAAGGATTTATCAGTGATAGAATCCAACGCGTGAATTAATTTTACATCAGCGAGATGTCTGTGTTGCAGTGCTTTTATAAGCAACATCATGAGCATGACACGCCTTATCAATGGCGTTTATTGGATATTCACCCGGTCGAGGTTGGTTTTGATCATCGAGTCGGATATCGAGTCTCGTCCCGGGTCCACAATAACTATACCCTGGAAGGTGTTTTTCTCCTGGGTACTTCACCCATGGTGTTCCCGGGAGTTTAGTTAGCTTGGCTGCAATATCACCTCCTCGTTCTTTTTAAAATCCTTGGAAAAAATCTAAATTTTTTGTACTGAATTGTACACACTTACCAGAAAGTGCTGCTCTGTTATTGCTAGTTGTAATCGTCGTCAAGTCGTCTGTGCCAGTACGCTTCTTACATCTCACACAATATAGATCCATAATATATTTATAATAACATGAATGTAATTGATTTGTAAGCTACCCGACGACGGGAACCTATTAAACACCATGCGATGTTACCGAATTCAATTAGAATGATTATAATCGGACCATCTGGAAGTGGCAAGACACAATTGTTACTTAATTTAATAACGAGATGGATGAAATGGGACAAGTTGTATTTGATAGCTCCAAGTCTAGATGATCAGCGATGTTACAATGTGTTAAAAGATTTTAACGACAAAGCGGTAGAAGAATCCGGCGAGGGTATTATTGAGTTTATAACCGATATGATGAAGCACCGAGCATTGATGATATTGATGGAGATATTAACAATTTAGTCGTATATGATGATATTATGTTAGACAATCAAAAGAATCCCGCTAGGATATTTTCCAGAGGTAAGCATACAAAAACTGAATTGATATGTCACTTAACGATACACACAAATACCAAAAGTAATGAGAGATAACTGCAATATTCTTGCCGTATTCAACGGAGTTGATACACATAGTCTTAGAAATATTTGGCAAACTTGGTGCAGCGGTGATATGGATTATAATCTCTTTAGAAATTTCTTTAGTCATTCTCAGTCAATCCCACATGGATTTGTGACGATAAATTTATCAGATCCTTGGACGTGATATCGTGTCGGACTTGATAAAATATTCGGTTAAAATCGTTTACTGAATCTCTTAAAGAATCGTTAACCATTATCAGCAGAGGGAGTGGGTGACAACGACAATGGCATCTTTAAGGAAGCCTCAGTCTACCAAATCGACGTTCTTTTAAAAAAATTTCTAGGAAGCCTTGGTTTGTCAAATAGACCTTTCCATACAACATTTACGAGAAGGAAGCCTCGTCGACGCCTGAAACGTTTGTCGGATTCACCCCCTCTGCTTCTATATATATATATATATATATATATATATATATATATATATATATATATATATATATATATATATATATATATATATATATATATATATATATATATATCTGTGTGTGTGTGTGTGAGAGAGAGAGAGAGAGAGAGAGAGAGAGAGAGAGAGAGAGAGAGAGAGAGAGAGAGAGAGAGAGAGAGAGAGAGATACGGTGGGCAGAGTTAGCTTCATTTATGTTAGTTATCGATTACAGCTAGATTTGTCACATTTGTAAAAACATTTTCTTTAACAGAAAAAGCATGTTATAGTATTAATTTAAACCCATAACAACATCGATATTTAAAATATAAACTACCTTCGGTCAACAAACAGCCAGTTAGATCAAATCTCATTGACGGATGTTGCTCGAACTCCCACGTATGAATCCGGATATATTCAGCCTCAAGTGGACATTTAAGCTGGTTGACTTTAATTGAGTTCTGGTCATTGTTTCCACGAAACAACTGAAGTCAAAATTATACATACATACACACACACACACATATATATATATATATATATATATATATATATATATATATATATATATATATATATATATATATATATATATCAAGACGATAAACACAAATACACATTGTATGTATATTTGAGTTGTTTGTTGTCTTTTCTCAGTGGTTATATGGAATGTATATGTGTATTATGTACGTGCTATTTTTCTAAAATCATGTTAATGGTGTTCCTGACAATACATAGGTAATACTTGTACATCAATATAGATGTACTATTCAGAGCATATGAACATGCTACAAGGATAGTTATATCTTTATGTAGAATATTAGTTTTTCCTGAACTTGTTGGCACCTTTGAATGTTTAAAGAAGGAATCGGATGTTCATCCTGGCACTAGTATTGTTTCTTAGCCCTTTTGTAATGTTGTTCATTTGAGAAAACTATTCATTCTAGCCTTAATATCCGAAGTATCGGCATTTGTATTGTTGTGTTATTGTTTAATTTAGATATATTTATTTATTCAAATTATCATGTTTATGTGTAATTACTAGCGCTCTGTAATATCCTTTGGCAAAACATTAATGTGGAAATAGAGTAAATTCAGACAATGACATTTTTGATTATAGTTTTTTGATACTCCTAAAAATTGTTAACACATCGCCACATTCCTGGCCAAATGGCAACGTTAGCACGTTTGAGACTACAGGCAAATCAGCATTGGAAATTTTTGGGAATACCACACGAGTTCAATTAGACTTAGATTTCACTGGACGGATCTTATTTCAAACTAAAAGGTAATTCAAGGATAATTATTGGATATTGTTGTTAAAGTCTAGCTTACAACATTACCTTTGAATTTCCTGTGGAGTCATTGATAGCTAGCCAATTCGTCTTGTTCGTACGGTAAGAAACGTAATAACTCTTTACATATTGGATGCTTGAAAAGTAATCCCCTGTACCGTTTCGACCCTGTGTTTGAATTGTTTGGATAAGGCTCAGTTGTTTCAGTTGCACCTGTCAAATGATGATTAAATTATTAGAATTGCATTGACTTTTAACCAGTTAAATTCCGTATTAAAACTAAAAGATAAAATGTATCACCTGGGTTGCATTTTGACAACCGAATTTATAACAAAAGAACAAAATAATCAACTGATTCATGTTTATAATTTAGCTGAACCAAGGTCTCAGCGATCTGAGCAGTGGTTTAGGTCGAACCAATTTTTGATCACAAACGCCAAACCCTGTTGTTGTTAACATGATCTCAAAAATTGTCGAATGCTTCCAAAAATAAATCAGTTATTTAGAGTTTTTATTTGACATTTTGTAAAACAAACAAGGGAAATAGTTGTTGCTTAATTGTATCATGACCGTAACATAGATGATGAATCAGGGCCTGAGATAGATGACGTGTCACGGTCTTGACGTAGACGATCTATTATCACTGTGACAGAGACGACGTGTCATGTCAGTGGTATGAGTGATGACAGCAATATTTGTATAAATATTTAGCAATCACTGGAGGATTTGCGTACCGGTGTTGCACGCGCAAACAGAATACGAGTGTCAAGACACAGGGACAGCATCCATCCAATAATCAGATGATTCTTTATCACTTCGCCCGTCGTCCTTACACATATTTTTGATGATTCTAGTATCTACATTATTTGTCTCAGTTGATTCGTATTTGGTAGATATTTATTGGAGTTGAAGTCAATGTCATACTAGAATAGTCACCCTTTTGACTTATAAACACTCTAGTATTAACACTTTCATCACAAATTCTTTCAAATTGACGATTCAACTTTCTTTGAACAAATGAGTACATTTTTTAAAATATCTTTGATGTGATGTTTTATCTTAACACAGTTTCTCAGACGTGTCATGATCATCACACTTTTAATGATGTTATACGGAGCTATGGCCCTTTATACACTTCATCAAAGACATCCAATTAGCTTGAACACATTTTAACATTCACATTTTTACTTTCGGTTGAACCAAATGTGCTATGAAACCTTTAGACGGCTTCACATGAGTTAGATGATGATGAAATTTTGGTCAGTACCTAGAATATGTGGTACTTGATCAACTCAGATTGGCATCCTACAACCAAAATTGTGAATACTGCAGCAGTTATAGGATTTGATTTTGGCTTTCTTTTTTTTTTCTGAAGATCTGGCTGAGTTTGCTTTGTTTTGCTGTAAAATTTAATGTTTGACAAAGACTTGGATGCATTTAATGATTATCAGATTTTAGAAATATTATATATATCTCTTTTTTGGCTGCCAAAGAATGGTAGCACCATTGACTTGCCACTTTGAATAGCATCACCACTAGCTTCAGAAAACTCTACTAAGAATGACAATCCCTCTCGCCATTCAAGACTATAACACTTCAATTTCATCATTTCTTAATCTCTATTCAATTGGCCGCAAAATGTCGTCTCAAGAAGTTCTGTAACAAGGTTGATTTTCAGCCAATTATGACTTTTTGACAGAGTTATGGCCCCTTAATTAACTTTGACTATCATATTACTTTTGTGCTCTTGAATGATGTCAAAGTTTACTGTGCAGCTTCGTATTATCAATATGTTTTTGATAAATATTACCCGTATTTCACAGAATCATGATTGCTTTCCGACTTGTGACACATGACATTCAAGCATTTTAACTCCTACATTTATTAATAAATACTATTTAGAGCCCCAGGTGGCAAAATGGCTCTCAGGATCATGCCTTTGCAAATAACTGATATCTCATCTCTGTCTGAATGGGTTCGAGCCAAGAGCTCGGCCATCGAGGATACGTGAGAAAGCTGGCTAATAGCTTTCCATGTGTCGGTGGTTTGACCTGGGTTGTTCCGACCCCAAATATCTGTCAATCATGTGCTGAAAATGGCGTTCAACCTTTATCAACAACAACACCGACAACAACAATATTATTTAATAAATTTTGCATGTTATTGTGAATGACTTTTAAAAATAATGATCATATATCGTTTTGCAAGGTTTGAACGTTTGCTGGACATATTTTGTACCTCTGCTTAAAAATTAACATCAGCCACCGGCTAACGTTTCAGATTTAGAAACCTTATATTGTTTCACTCACTCGCACACATACACAAGCGTTTATGTATGTATGTGTACGTTTATTTTGAATACCACGTGATAAGAATCAAACCCGAAGAAAATAAATTTTCCTTTTCATAGCAACCAATATACATTCAGCAGCAAAATAAATCCAGAAATATAAAATATAAGAACTATAATCTCCAGAGATTTAAAAAATGCAGTTTTTATCTTTTAAGGAAAGCGTATAAAAAATAACGTCATTGAAGAATAGAGGAGATCAGTGGCATTCTGTCAAGTATTTTAACATACGGAAATGTCAAGAAGCAGTAGAAATGTTAGAGTTTCTATTGTACTCGAGTGTATGATTGAAACAAAGGGATACCTGTATGAATTCATCTTTCTTTTTAGTCTTAGCTGCCCAAGCACCGATATGGAAACCATCTGCAAATGTAGTATTAATTCGGCCATATTTGGCCGCATGCTGATCATTGTATTCCGATGAAGCCAAAAGGTGTTCGTCAGGCACGCCATATATTCCGGACACGAGGAAGACGTTACAAACCTGGGAGCCTGAGTTTCGAAAAGGAACCGTTTAAGACATGCTTATTAACTTACGAATTCTTGGTATAATAATCAATATTATAGCGATATTCCTAAGCACACACACACACACACACACACAGATATACATACATACATACATACATACATACATACATACATACATACATACATACATACATACATACATACATACATACATACATACATACATACATACATACATACATACATACATACATACATACATACTTACATACATACATACATACATACAGACATACATACATACATACAGACATACATACATACATACATACATACATACATACATACATACATACATACATACATACATACATACATACATACATACATACATACATGCATACATACATACATACATACCCATTAATTCATTCACTCATCAATTCTTGTATATATTTATTAATGCATCAATTTCAAGTTTACATAGCTACCTATCCCAAACCCAAAATGCATGCAAACAAATAGACAAATATATAAGTATTCAAGACGGAATTCTAAGTCTCAATTGAGTATTTTAAAATGAGTTCAGTCTTTAATGTTGTTCTTATGCTAATTATTCAGTAAATTACAAAAATGGTTGATGATGGTATAAGTTTCATACAACATTGTTCATGGTGGATAACGAAGTATTGTAGATAAGCAATTTTAATCACTGACTCTCTCTTTCTTTTATTCTTCTCTCTCTCTTTCACGTATAATATATATATATATATATATATATATATATATATATATATATATATATATATATATATATATATATATATGTGTGTGTGTGTGTGTGTGTGTGTGTGTGTGTGTGTGTGTGTGTGTGTGTGTGTGTGTGTGTGAAGTGCCAAATTTTCGGTCGAATCTTTTAATAAAGCATTAGTTCTAGCCAGCTAGCCATTTGTGAAAGAGAGAGAGAGAGAGAGAGAGAGAGAGAGAGAGATTTGTATAGTAGGACGTGGCCGTTTTACTAATACTAATTAACCGTATTTATACAGAGCCAGACTGACCGACAGCGACCTTGTAAAGTTTCATTTTATCACGAAAATGTCAGAACTGAAAGAAAACAGAGATTCTGTTACTTAAAACCAAAGCGTGTCATATTGCCCATGACGTAAGCGACATTTAGGGAGAAGCGGGAGAAAATACATCTGATTCTGATTGGTCACGGTTAAATAAGTGGTTTGTTTAACACGAGAAATCTTTCGAACATAATATCGGACTACCTGTATTAGAATTCAGTCTTTAAAAATGTTCTCTGCAAGAGAGGATCAGGTGTAAAATTATTAATTTTTTTGTGAAGACTCCGGATCGTATTTTAGAGAAGTACATCTGTAAAGCAGTAGACCAGGGAAAAACCGCCAGAAACAACGGTTGGGTGACGCACCAAAAACATGGAAATTTGTCTCAAATTCCACGTTTATTGTGATGTAATTGATATAATGTTTGCTTCGTTTATAGGTCTGCATGATTTCGTTGATACATTTGTATAATCGATTTAATTAGATAATGTGTTTCGTATTATGAATCAGAAGTAGGATCATGAATTCATTTGATACCGTTATTTAGTCATGTGCTTTTGAATTATGAATTAGAATTCTTACCTTAATTCTTAGTTAAGAATGACGTAGTGTTAATTGATGTAGTAAAAACACCATGTTGAGTTATGGATAGGAAGTGTTACGTTAATTCTTGAATTTATCATATTGTTTGAATAATGATTGTGTTCTAAAAAATTAATGTCTTACTTTAATAAATGATTTACAAGAATACATGTGAATTCAACGAATATTGATGTCATGGATAATTTAGTGACAGTGTATAATTCAGCGTCTCGCTATGTAGTACGTTAATGTATAAGGTCAAGACAAAACTAATTAACTGCATGATTTGAAGACATGTGTAGTTATTTACTAGCCGTAAGCTTGTCACTGATAGAAATATCTGATTGTTCGAACCAGGAATAACGGACAGTCTGTACTATTATCAGTGTAACTAGAGACTTAGGTTGATTAATTTTCTTTTTGGAAGGAAGAAAATAGCTTTTTGGGAAAGAAAGTCAAGTACAGAAATAAAGACGTACAAGTACGGGAAAAAGGAAATTGTGAAGGAGAAATCGAGAGGTGAATACATTGATACAGTGGAAAAGTCTGAGTTCAAGCGGAACATCCACCAGGGAAAAGTATCTCGAGAGACAGTAACTTCTAGAACAACATTGGATTGAGCAGAGAACGTGGTTCTATGATAACAGGTTATGCAAATTAAACAAAAAGCAGTGATTCGATTGTGATTCGATCCTATGATGAGTTTTTAAATATCAGTAATAGAACGACTAATTTGTTAATTCTATTTCAAATCTATTTGTAATTCGGTGAAATTTTATTTCTAAACCGCATGTATTCCAATTGAAAGGGAATTTCATTGTGTATGTATTTGATTAAATTGTTTATTTATCTTCACGGGGCTCAAAGCTGCTTCGTTCAATATACCCGCTCAGGTTACCATATACATTCTCTTACTCGAACCGGGCAATTATACCGAGGGCTGTCATCTCTTAGATAACGAGAATCAGAGAGGAGTGGTTTATAGTGTTAATATTATATGTTGTGCAATACCCCTTGACAAAGTGGGACGTAATACTTACCCTTTGACAAGTGGGGCTTATACAATATTATACGAGTAACGCTTATGACCCGCAAGAATCTCACTATATATATATATATATATATATATATATATATAGATATATATATATATATATATATATATATATATATATATATAGATATAGATATATACATATATATATACATATACATCTATATCATATATATATATATATATATATATATATATATATATATATATATAGAGAGAGAGAGAGAGAGAGAGAGAGAGAGAGAGAGAGAGAGTGCTTACCACACTCAATTCACTTTTTTAGATCCGTAGCCGTTATATAATAAAAATGACTACATTCCATAGAATGTAGTGATTTTGTTATCTTCTCGATGCAAAATATATGGGTTAAACTCGTACGCATTTTGTGAGAGGATTGGTGATTACCTGTTATAGATCATATTATCTTTGCTAGCTAAGACTCATCGATAAACAATTCTATGTTTACAACTGGTACATGAACTAGTCGAAACATTGTTTTAGAGAAGTACCGACTTTCAGATAAATGTCACACCCTTAACTAAGGGAAGTTATTTGACCAGTGTGATATTTCGTGACACGTCGGCCATACAATCTGATGACTACCGCTATGTCCAAGAGCGATCAAGTAATTCATCAGCTAAATTTTAAATTATAAAGTTTTGTATCCCTATATCAAATTTTGATGGAATGTTCATAGCTTTGATGTTTCTGAAATACTAGATAATAGATGCACCATCGTTAATAAAATGTGTTGATTGTTTTCTTCTAGCTACTAAACTTGAAAAAGCAAAAGAAGAATGGATTGGACACAGGTGCACAGAATAGAGATCAGTCTGATAAAGAATAACAGACAAAATGAATTCCAAATGTGAAAGACGTCACTAGATGGAAGCAATTAAGAGTCAGTAACATTCAAGACGGAAATGGAAAATACCTCAAAGAAACAAGTGACATTGCAGAAATATGGATTGAGTATCGTAAAGAACTCCACTACCATCCGTCCACAGGAGACACGGAGGTGCTTGAAGTTCTAATCTCTTCACAAATGATTTCCTAATACACAAATAAAAGGTGGAGTCAGCAAGAAGAATGGGAAGGCAGCTGGAGTAGACATCATCCCAGCTGAATTTATCAAGAATGGTGTGGGAATCAGTGGTAGAGTTACCAACAAAAATCTGCAACAAGATCTGGCAGATAGGCGAATGGCCAACACAGAAAATAACCAGTTTTGATCTGCCTTGTTAGCAAGTTGCTGCTGAAGATCAACATATTGAAACCACAGGCAGAACATATAATCTGTCATGAAAGGCAGAATTACGGAGTGGGAGAAGCACAACGGAACAAATATTCAATATCAGGGTTCTGTGTGAAAAGTACTCGCAACACCAACAACATATCTATCATGTGTTCATAGATTTCAAAAAGGATTTTCACAGAGTGTGGTATGAGGCATTGAGTGCCAAAATGAATAACCTGCTTGATGGTATTCATCAAGCAGCTGTACGCCAAGGATACCAGTGCAGTAATTGCTCAAAGTACTTTGGGGGACTGTCAAGACAACAGTTGGAGGCCATCAAGGCTTTTTCATGTCATCCACGCGTTTCTACTTAGAACGAATCATGTGCAAATCCCTGGAAAACCACTGACTGACAGTAAGCAATGGAGGGCGTAACGTCCATAACTTCCACTTTGCAGACGACATTGATGGGTTGGCAGGCAGATAAAACAAGCTTGCCACCTTAGTGAAGACACTGGATGAAGCACCTTCCAGATTCGACACAGAGTTAAGCTCTGTGAAAAAAACGCTGATGGGAAATAGTGGCAAACAAATCTCAGCCAAGATTAAAGTCAGAGGAGAGGAACTAGAAACAGTGGGTCAATTCAGATATCTTGGTTCCATTATCCCCTATGAGGGATCAAGAGCAGAAACTTTGTCACGTGCAGTACAAACGACGATAGCTATGTCAAAGCTAAGACCCATCTGGAGAGACAAGAATATGTCTGAAAACAAAAATCAAAATATTGAGAGCACCAGTCATCTCAGTTTGTTCTATTCATGTGAGTCCTGGACCCCAACAGACAATTTACAACGACGAATCAAGGCACATGAAATGAGATGCTACATTGCCATCCTTGGCATCTCTTACATGGACCACATCACAAATGAAGAAGTGTGTAACACCATCGGGCAAAAAGTAGGCCAATATGAAAAGATCCTCACCACTGTCATAAAGAGAAAGGTGAAATGGTATGGCCATGCCACTAGAGTCAACAATCTATCCACAACATTACTTCAGGGCAGCTTTCAGGTTGGCTGAAGGAGCGATAGACAGAGAAAAAGTGGATGGAAAAGATCACATAATGGACCAGGAAAAGGTTTGCGCAGACAAATGTATTAGCACATGATCGATACATGTGGAGGGATCTGGTCTGATATTCAGCAGCACAGTGACTCGAGGACAACATTAGGTCAAGACACTGATGATCATGATGATGAGCTACTAATCACATTAAAAAAATGATATAACTTGTTTTTTAAGTCTTTAAATGTATTAATCGAATTCGTTTATAATTTATGATATTTAGTATTTGTCATTACTTATTTGCACTGTTGTTCTTATACTCATATTTTCCTTCTATTAGCTTAATTACCACAACAGATGTGAAGGTCAACTATGTTGTTTAGTGTAAAGTACGACAGTGAATATGTTGATTGATTGATTGATTTTTAATGGCACACCATCACTTTTGGTATATTTAGCAATACAATAGGTGTTATATATACATGTTTAAACATTCTAAATTGTTTAATATCGATCAAAAACTAAATAGTTCAAAGAACAATGGTACGATATTGGTAACAGTGAAATATGAAGCTTCTCAATCAACGGGAGATGTACATTGTGTATATTGATAAGTACAGATGAAAAGATGTTGAGAAAAGCGCGGTATTTACATTTCATAAAATGATCTACGTGATGGCATAAACGTTATAGTTCTAAATGAAGACTTACTTCCTTCAAGAAATCTAAAATACAAGTGATATGTATAGTATCAAACAGTTTCTTCATGTCATGTATATTACAATACTTATCACACATAGGTTGCAGCTCTGAACATTCGGTCATGAAGTGCTTAACAGTGAATGGTTCATTGCAAGTAACGTACTCTGGTGGATCTTCATCTTTTAGTATGTGGGTTTTGTATGTAAGCCCAATTCTGATTCTTGCAAAAACTACCTCCTCCCAACGAATGGTTATGTAAGAAGGAGTCTATACTCCCAGGGTTGGTTTGATGTCGTGAAGTTTGTTATTCACTGCATCATTCCATGATACCTGCATCTTCTGGCGTATGCATATTTTGACACGCGGTTTAAAATCAGTAAACGGTAATTTAAAATCAGATAGTTCTTGGGGCACAGCCATCTTAGCAGCGCGATCTACTTCGTTATTACCTTTAATACCAATATGGCTAGGTATCCAACAGTATACTATATTGTATGAAGTACTAAGCTCCGTAGATTTGACGAAGGGATTAACTTATTCATTATCTATTGTGTAGTGACTGAAGCCTTGATAGTAAGTCACATAAGATAATGCTATTTAAAATACGTTTCTTTTCGATAAATTTCAGAGCAAGGTCTATTGTTCTGATTTCGGCTGAAAAAATGGACGCATTGTTTGGCAAACGAACTTTTGTTATGTGTTTGCTACTAACGAAGGATGCAGCAGCCTTGTGCCCATCCTTTGATTCATCAGAATAAATTCTAGTGTAGTTTCTAAATTCGGTGAGGAGATCATGATAGGAGTTCTGGAAGATGGAAAGGTTTGTCTCAGATGTTTCCCCATCGTGTAACGCAAAATGCTCTTTGGGTTGTTTAAGGAGCGAAGGTGATGTTTTCGAGACAAACGTTTTCTGAACTGTAGAGAGATCAATTTTGACACTGTCAAGGCTGGATGATATTCTGATGCCAAATGATGGTATGATATTTGGTTTGTTTTCCTACAACGTTTTGTATTTGGGTTGCTAAACATCCGAAAATGCAGAGTTTAGGGGGTTTGATCTTAATTTGAGCGCGTACTGTGCCATGTCTCTGCGATGTGATAAAAGTGGTTCATACCCTTCCGCGAGAAGGCTTTCACATAGAGATGTCTTAAATGCCCTCAGAGCGAGTCTTATTCCCAGTTGATGAATTGGGTCAAGCATTTTCAAATTTAAGTTCCAAGCTGAACCATAAATGACGCATTCATACACTAGTTTGGAACAGTTACATATTCGTATTCATCATCGGACTTGATTGCACCGAATAGTGAAGAATAACAAACTGTATTATTTCGAATAAACAAAACTGGCCGTAAGAATATATGCTTTTTTTCAGGAATTCATTGTCCTGTTATTTCTGCATATTTCTGCAATTTCTGTTTAATCTAAACCCCTAGATAAATTTTCAATGGTTTGTCCCATGAAGTGATACATAACTGCAAATTTAACTATATCCTTGGTTATTAATTATTTCTTTTTATTCTAAATGCTCTTGTCAACTAAGGAGTCTACTGCATGAGTTGCATTTTGCAGCAGTGATAATATTTTGCATCCTTCTAGGGGGACAGATGCACCTTTTCGTTTATGAACATATATGAGACATATCTAGAAAATGTAATATGAATTGCGCGTATCTTTTGTTTAGATTACGGTCATTCCATGCAGGCCCGCAATATTAGCTAGATAAATGATCGTGGTCGCAGACTGTCTGAGGGTTCTTATTGATGTTAGGCACTACTATGTGTGCTAATAGTGTTGCCATACACATTTCTCTATCTCTAAAAATGTGCTCAAGCAGAGTAAATATACAAAAGATACATGTACATATAGAAACAATGAATGACTTATGCATAAGTAGCGCTAGTTTACCTTGCACTGGTACTGTGGATGAAATATCCTTGGAATTAAACGTTTTGATGAATAAGATGCACAATAAAAAGAAGAATGTCCATTTAAGTCGTAATCCCATTGCAAACCGCATTCAGTTTATGTTGATACTAAATATGCTGGAAAGTTCTGCTTGTGTGAATGTTTCTGAGTGATTAGTTGTCATTTTACGCAAGTACGCTAGAATAGTGTTCCTACAGTTATATTTCCTACATCAGTCTCCTTACTTTATGACATCTATTTCACGAGTATATACGCTTCAAAATATGTTCAAGGGTCACGAACGTCGTCATTTGAAAAGGCTTGTTTCTTCGCCACTTCACAACGTCCTGGTTTATCTCAGTGTGATAAGCAAATAACAGTTGAAAGATAAGCTATACTTTCGGCTAAAACACGGTATTGGTGCTGAGAGTAGTCTCACTCACTTAAAAAATTGAAATGTTTGATAGAAAATTTCAATGAAGCTCATTATATACCCTAGGGTGTCCCCTAGTCAGATCAAGTTAGATTTAGCTTGAACATGCATGCGATTTTGTTTAACCATTATTTCAAATCTGTGGTATAACAACAGTTACAGATACTACACTTGGTGTATAACATGCAAGAAAAACAGCATGAAAACTTTAAAACTTTATTTTTTTTCACAGTAACATCAGTAACAGGATATCAACATTTAAAGTAAACAACATAACTGGAAGTGGTAAACAACTTAATAACAAAATCAAAACATCTATGACAAAGGTATCACTTAGAAAAAAACCTAACCATGAAACTTTTGCATAACAAACATAAAATATATAGAATAATCTTATTTATGCATTTATCTAACACCAAGAAGAATATTTAAACAAACAAAATCATTAATACTGGCCAAAAGTATTGCAAACTTCCATAAGAGTCAGAAGTACATTGTCCATAAAATTGGTTACAGACACTACAAAACTATAGCATTTCAATACAGCTGCAGAACCATACATATGTCCATAAAATTCACTTCAAAAATAATTCAACATGAACACATTGACTAGAATTATTCATTAAATGAATGTTGATTAGTTAATAAAATGATAAAACCACATTGTAACAGGTATATGTCCAATACTTGTGTTAAAATTATGAACTGGTAAATAGCACTTGAAAGTTTAATACTAAATAGTGTTTGTAAGAGTAAAATATTGAAGTATAATGAATGTTCAATAAATCATAGTCACTAAAGTATTGTTCAACCCAAGGTGCTGACTCAAACACAGACCCATATGTGATTGATCTTAAGGTTACAGACACTACACATTAAACCTTGACTTTATATTGTCATTTCAAATAGAAGTGCTTATGATTTTTTTCCAGATTTGACTTGAGCTTAGACAATTCAGCTGCATTAAACTTGAAATGACCCCTTTCATTGACTATTTGTGGAGCTTTTACCCTGTACAAGATAGCATCTAGAGCCTCTTGTGAATAATCATCTTTTTCAGGCCAAACATACATGTTGCCAGACTTTCTCATGTATTTAAGTCTAACTTCGTTATGAAGAATGTCTATTACTTCTGCTAAGTATACATCTAGAGGTCCCTTCTTTGGCTTAAGTCCTACAGCAACAAATTCTCCAGGGTGGTATTTCTCTATTGGTTTCTCTGTGTTGGTTGGTGCTTTTTTGTCAACTTTGATCTTCTTTGTCACAATGTTTTGTCTTTCTGTTGACTTCCGTTTCTTATTAGGCTTTTCGCTTGTTGCTGAGTTATGATCTTTCTGGTTACTTCCTTGTTTTCTTTTCTTGTCATTATTTTCTATAGTTGATGGATTCTTGTCTTTAAGTTGTTTTCCTTTCTGACTTAAATTATCTTTATTGAGTACTAACTTTCTCATTTCCCAGGCATTAACATTTTCGCTGAAGTTGCATCTCCCGTCAACCTTCATGCATTGCTCACAATAACAGCTCAGATTTCTTATGCTCAGTTCATAATCATTTATTCACGTTTTTTCTTTTTTAATTCTTGTTGAAGATTTGAATCGGAAAGTGATTGCTGTTTTTTTAGTAGTCTTGCATCTTTTCTTCTTTCTCTATCAACCCTTTTTAGCTCCTCATGTTTCGCCTTATTTTCCCTCTGATTTTTTCTCCAGGCTTGTACCTTTAGCCTCGTCTTCTCCCTTCTAGCTTTAATCTTCTGTTCATCTTCTTCTGGCTTATCTTTGCTTCCTAAAAACAAACAACTTCATTCTCATTTTTGTTCCTCTATGTATACGGATGAAATTTAGACTTTACAAAACATACTTGTAATGAGTACGCAATATGCTTTCATACATAAGCAAACTGGAATAACTTGTAGATTCTTAAAGAAAAGTATCTGATTGAAAAAGAAATAGCATAAAACCTGATGATTATTCAATGTTCTAGCATTTACAATGATTGCACACTTTCCTTAATAATGTAAACAACAGTCGGGTCAATTCACATGTCTAGTAGTGTCTGTAACCATTTGACAATATCAGCAATGTATCCAATACTAAGTCTGAGCTCATTGAATTCTCATAATATTTCTGTTTGAATTTACTAGTCTAATGATATGAAATGCAAAAATACTCAGTTTCAATTGCATATTATAAGAAATCACTGAAAATGTTGCCTGTTATCAGAAATCTAGATGAAAGAAACTATAAATATACCAAAATATTACAAATTGCAGACAGACAATATGTCAAAATTTAGCCTTAAACATCAATACTGTAATAGGAAACATAATTTGGCTTCATTTTTTTCAAAAAAACAGGGATAAAGTCATAGACAGTATAAAAAGGGGATATTGGTTACAGACACTACAATTTAAGAGTGTGGTTTACCAATTCAATACAAACTTACCAGAGTTGTTACCAGAGGTTTGCTTTTGTCGTCTTTCCATGTCTTAGGGATGTACCATGGTAAAGAACAGAAAAAGTAATTAGGCAGCTTCTTCTAGGATAAGAAATTCAGGTTACATTGTCTTGTAGTAAATTACTCAAACAGACAGTGCTGCAAGAATGATGCAATATTCAATCAAGAGAGTTATTGCATCACTTTTTTGCTCTTGGCTGCAGAGGTAAATAGATGATGCAACATTACATCACATAAGATGGAACTTTCTATTGAGAAAAATAATGTTTTAATGACAAGTAGAACAATACTTTTATCTTTCATTTTTATACCTGTTTGTGTAGTGTCTGTAACTTTTTTTTATTGAGTTGCTGTTTTTTAATGGTACAATACAGCACCACCAATTTTGGCCAACTTGGACATCACATGGATACACATGAGCCTTTGTAGGATTTATACTTTTCCATAATGAAACAACAAAATTATTGCCATATAAACTTGTAAAGGTTACAGACACTACAAAATTTAGAACTGGAAAGTTTGACAAAGAACAAGCTCTCATTCGAATATCTTGGCTAGCCATGTGATTTAAATGGTTTTACTACTTATTATAATATAAAGTCGAGTTCTAGATGTCAATAAAAGTTATAATGAATGTTATTTTGTACAAAATGTTGGCATATAACAACAGATTAGTGTTCGAATTTCAGTGTTGAAACAAAACTTCTACTGACGGTATTTTGCTTATAAAATCCATAATATTTTACCGATTTCTTTAATTCAAGAAGCAATATTTGCAGGATAGAATTCCGCATAAAACCAGACCAATAAATGCATAATTTCAGTATGATATTTAGAGAATTCTCTATTTTATATTCAAGCTTTTTTCGAGTGAGACTACATAACGCTCAAAAATGGCCATTTTTAGAGCTTGTTTCCATGCATATCTCAACAATGGGTTACACTAACCTCCTGAAATTTTCAGGAAAGTAAGAGAGGTATATGCCAGGCTTACCAATCTTCAAAATTGGTTCATATCTTGTTTAATTTTTCTATTTCATGCATATAACATGAAAATTCCTTTATCAGCACCAATACCGTGTTTTAGCCGTTTACAATCATGCTTAACACCTTTAAAAAGAAATATTATCAAGCGTTTCGTAATAATAATAATAAAAATAATATAATAATAATAATAATAATAATAATAATTATAATAATAATAAATACGTAAATAAGTAAATAAATTTCGTAATAATATCTACTTTTTGAGACAAAAATACCAATGCTCCTGACTGCTACTCATTTAGTCAGGATCAGTTGCTATTGGAGACAATTTATATATCACATGAAACCTAGATATACGAATAAGAAAAAAACTCTGCAATTTTATTTGATTTAGTTGAAACTATTTAAAAGATAAGTATCTTGTTATATTGCATTTTAAGATTATACGCCATGGGCTAAATAAATAACAACGACTCTTATGTTTATACACATGACCGCTCCAGTGGCCTAAAGCTTAGAGCGTCCGCTTCGGTTGAAAGAGATCGCGAGTCCTAACCCAGGACGTGTCATACTACAAAATTCTAAAACTGGTCCGAACTGATCCAGTTGTAGGTTTTCAGCATTAATATATGAGTGTTAGAACTGGTGAACTTGGTGTCTGGATAATGTGACTGCGGCATGATGCTCCAGAGCTACACGTAACTATAAACTGCAACACAGCTGACATCTTAGCTATATTACTGAAATATTGTTAAAGCTACTTTAAAAATCCAAATCGCACACACACAAAGAACACACACAATGATACACATGAAATATGTATATATATATTACTTTCTGTATGTATGCATGTATGTACTTATGGATGGATGAATACATGCATTCCTGTACACACATATTTATACATAAGTATATATCCTCTCTCTCTCTCTCTCTCTCTCTCTCTCTCTCTCTCTCTCTCTCTATATATATATATATATATATATATATATATATATATACTTCCGTATAGATGGCCGCAATCGCATAACTGCGTGTCACAGCTCTTCCGTTTTTGTGATATTTTTCATGATATATGTTCTTATGTTTCATCATGCATTGGCTGTTTAGTTCGTATATGTTTCATCAACGTATTGGGTTGGGCTTAACATTGAAATTATTACATTTATTATGTTTTAAATTTTTTTGTCGGCGGGAGCTTACCCAATAACAAAACATTTTTTATGTGTGTGAAATAACCTGACACATGAAATGTTTGTATAATTTTGTCTTTCATAATGATCATGATTGTATGTTTATTGTCATCCACAAAACATTTAAATGTGTGTTCTTTTGTAACAGCACATCGGAGTAAAGCATTATTAAATTGGAAAAGGCCATTGTTTCAATTAGGTTCAAAACACACATGACACACCAGTTAATAATTGTACGTGCAAACATACTGCTGCAATGTGTTATGCACTGGACGATTTCGTCAAAGTGTTTGAGCTTCCAGAAGACATTCCATCATATACTGGTATGTATATCTTCAAGTTGAGACATAGTACTATAAATATTGGTAGTCTAATTTACAAAGACATTAAATAACAATAACATCAATGGTAGCAGAATATCATTTCATTTTCTTTAGGCTGATGCCTAATATGTTCCGTTTTCTTTTTAGATAAACATGAAGTCTGGAATAAGCCAAGACTAGTCGAACTTCCAGCAGCTCCTATCTATGAAATATACTTTACAAAAACACAGAGTAGAAAAGAAAAGACAACAGAACCGACCATTAAAACGAGAACAGCCAGATGCACATACGCGTAATTCAATCTACGACACTGAGAGAGCTTTTGCAGAATCATTTCTCTTTTAATTAGAGTAATGGAGTAAAGAATCCACCTTAAGTAAACAGCTTCTAATAAATACAGTTGCAAATCAACACGATCAAATAAAAACACTAGTCTCTGTAAATCAATTACATGATTACGTGGAACGTTGTTTAAAAAAAATCACATATTTATCTCATTGAGAAGGCATTACAAAAATCATAGTTAAAGAATTGTTTGAAGTTATCTAGGTCGTGCAACTACGTATTCAAGAAACTACAAAGCAAATTATCTGATTGGTTTATTTTGAGACAATTAAATATAACTAGTTCTCTTTTTATCTGTATTCGTAAAATTTTTGTACATGATGTCCAATCCCAACATAATAAGTAGTGCCGTATTAGATCCATTTTCTTTTTCCCCAGCAGCAATGAAGTATGGATAAGATATGGAGCTGACAGTCATCAATTGGTATGTTGCTGAGAAAGTTAAAGAGGGTTCAAACATTTCTATTAAAAAGTTGGGTTTTATTATAGATAAGGATAATGGGTTGGTTGCAGCATCGCCTGATTTGTTGGTAATGTGGAATGTTACGTTGCAGCACAGCGGAGCCACATGATACAGTGCTAACGAATCTGGACGCCCATTAAAATCACTGAAAATAAACCAGCATGGTTCTTTGTTTGACGTTTTGCGTTTAAGCCTAATTATGATTGATGTCACAAAATATTCAGTTGCAACTGTAAGAATGTATGTCATTGCAAAATATTGTGATTTGGACTTACTTCATCTAGAGTATAGATGTTGTTAATTGTAAGAAATTCGAATAGAATCAAGAAGGGGTACACAAATTCTTGCCAAATCTTGAGAATATTTTTAACGAGTATATGGCTGATATAATGTTACAAAAGTACAAGAAATTGTTTTGGCTATAACTCTGCAGCTATAATGAAAATTATGAGCAGTCACTTGTGATGAATCTTTTTCTTATTGTTTATTATCCCTGTAAAAGGTTGTTCATTGGATCAGTGGAATATCCCAAAGTACCCAACAATCAATGGCCCAAGGTTGACATTGCGGGGTGGGAGTAGGAGACAAGCTCCCCACTCCTTAAAAAATGCCCCATAGGGCTTGCGACTCTAATCGCCTCTGTCAACTAAAATCCAGCTCCCGGCCTTCACGAGTGGCTTAGTTTCTAAATCCGGCGGACCATGTTTTCACTGACAGGAGAAGGGCTGAAGGCGGTCCACTGGCGCCTTAAAACCAGTCGCTTCGGGTAGATGGGGCTCGTAAACCTTGGATGGTAGCTCATCTAGGAGAAGTAAAACTCTGATCACAAACCTCCGCTGCCTTGCGGCTATACCCACTCACGGGAAGGCTAAGGGAGTAAACCCCGACAGAAAATCTGGAGACGGAGTCCCTAAGGCGGTCTGACATTGACTTCAACGTCATTCCGGCAACTCCTACGACGCTGTTGGTGCCAAGCTGTAGAGACATTTGTCGTTCCCTTGGGTCCACCAGCTGCGTGGAGAGGGGGGATCTGCTGCATGGGCAACAGCTGATTCTCCATTCTGGACTGCCCAGGCTTTGTAGCTCCACTGGAGAGGACACTCCAGCGTCGTTTTAAGGAGTCGGCACAACACGGGAAGCAGCAGTCTACCGGTTATAATCCATAGTTCGATTGGCGTAGAACTTGGCGCCAAGGGTTGCTTTCGACAGTTGGAGAGATTGCCATGTCTCATTGGAAGCTACCGCCCGCCTCAAGCTGGGCAGCCCCCAGTCAATAAGGTGCTTCCCGCCATGGCCTGCCTGCTTCACTAGGTGCGTGGTGCTTAGAGAACCATCTCGACAAGTAGGCCAAAAAAACCTGCACCAAGCAAGATACGAAGAAGAAAAAAGAAGACTCCAGCTCGCTCTTCGTTTCGCGAGCTGGAACATCAGAACCTTGTGCCATGGACTCACCACTGACCTGCAGAAGATCAACGATGCACGGAAGACTGTCGTCATTGACAGAGACCTCTCCCGACTGAATGTCGACATTGCCTGTCTTCAAGAGACCCGTCTGGCCGACAGCGGCACCATCAAGGAAGTCAACTACACCTTCTTCTGGCAAAGAAAACCAACAGACGAACCCAGGCAGCATTTTGTCGGCTTCGCTGTAAAGAACACCCTCGTCGCCTTCATTGAGCCTCCATCATCAGGCACTGAGAGGATCCTTGTCCTCCGGCTATCAACATCCTCAGGCCCAGCCAACATCTTCAGCGTGTATGCCCCAACCCTCTACTCAAACCCAGAAGATAAAGACCAGTTCTACGAGGCTCTGGATCAAGCAATATCAAACATCCCCAGTACCGAGGGCCTCTACCTACTAGGAGACTTCAATGCGCGAGTGGGAGCTAACTACGAGGCATAGCCCACCTGTCTCGGCCCGCACGGAAGAGGCAAAATCAACGAGAATGGTCAGCGACTGCTGGAGATGTGCTGCACTCACAGCTTATGTGTGACCAACACCTTCTTCAAATGCAAAGAGATCCACCAAGTATCATGGAGACACCCACGTTCCCGCCACTGGCACCAGCTAGATCTAGTCATCACCAGGCGCGCGGAACTAGCCAGCGTCCTTCTCACTCCCTTGTGGCCAGCAAGGTGCGAATAATACCCAAGAAACTGCACCACGCCAAGAAGAATGGTCGCCCACATATCAACACCTGCTGTGCAAGCAATCCAGAGAAGACACAGAAGTTCATCTGCAAACTTCACGAGGCTCTCATCAAAGATACACCTGATGACACCATCGACTCCATGTGGTCCCACCTCCGAGACGCTGTGTACAACTCAGCCATTACTGCCTATGGGAAGAAAGAGCACAAAAACACAGACTGGTATGAGACCAGCTGGGAGGAGATGGAACCCGTGACTGAGGCGAAGAGGAACGCCCTCCTGGATTACAAGGCTGCGCCTAGCCTTGGTACATTACAGGACCTCAGGACTGCCAGAAAAATTGCCCAGCAGACCGCCCGTCACTGCGCTAACACCTACTGGCTGAACCTCTGCACCAGTATACAGATAGCTGCCGAAACCGGGGATGCAAGGGGGGAATGTACGAGGGTATCAAGAAGGCAACAGGCCCACCCACCTCCAAGATCGCCCCACTCAAGTCCAAGACTGGCGAAGTCATCAAAGACCAGGGCAAACAGCTACAGGGCTGGGTTGAGCACTATCTTGAGCTGTATGCAACCCAAAACGTCGTCACGGACACCGCCCTAGACGCCATTCCAGACCTGCCAATCTTGGAGGAACTAGACACACCACCCACCCTTGAAGAGCTTAGCAAAGCCATCGACTGCCTCGCTTGTGGGAAGGCCCCTGGGAGTGACGGCATTCCGCCTGAAGTCCTAAAGATATGGAAACCAGCACTAATCCAGCCTCTGCACGAACTCCTCTGCCTTTGCTGGGGAGGACACATCCCCAGGACATGCGAGATGCAAACATTGTCACTCTATACAAGAACAAAGGAGACCGCAGTAAGTGCAACAACTACCGGGGCATCTCTCTTCTCAGTATTGTTGGAAAGGCGTTCGCCCGTGTCGTCCTGGCACGCTTGCAGACCCTAGCATCCCGAGTCTACCCCGAGTACCAGTGTGGCTTCCGAGCAGGCAGGTCAACTGTAGACATGATCTTCTCACTACGACAGCTGCAGGAGAAGTGTCGTGAGCAGCAGATGCCCCTCTACATTGCCTTTATAGACCTGACCAAGGCATTTGACCTGGTCAGCCGTAGTGGACTCTTCAGGATCCTTAAGAAGATAGGCTGCCCCCCACGACTGCTCGCTATCATAAAATCGTTCCACGAGAACATGCACAGCACAGTGTGCTTCAACGGCGCAACATCAGAGGCCTTCCCAGTCAGCAGCGGAGTGAAACAAGGCTGTGTCCTTGCGCCAACTCTCTTTGCCATCTTCTTTTCCATTCTCCTCCAGTACGCCTTCAAGGACTGCAGCGAGGGTGTGTATATACACACCAGGAATGACGGAAAGCTGTTTAACATTGCCCGTCTCCGTGCAAAGACTAAAGGTACAAAGGTTCTCATCCGTGAATTGCTCTTCGCCGACGATGCAGCCTTGACATCACACACGGAAGACGGACTTCAGCAGCTAGTATGCCGCCTCTCCCACGCCTGCAAGGAGTTCGGGCTGACCATCAGTCTGCAGAAGACGAATGTAATGGTGCAGGACGCATACTCCTCTCCCACCATCGCCATTGATGGGTACAACCTGGAAGTTGTTGAGGACTACACATACCTTGGGTCCACCATCTCCAACTCGCTCTCCGTTGATACTGATGTAAATGGCCGGATTGCCAAGGCATCAGCAGTTATGGCGGGACTGAACCAGAGGGTCTGGGGCAATCACAACCTCACCGAGAAGACCAAACTGCGCGCCTACCAGGCATGCGTGCTCAGCACACTCCTTTACAGCAGCGAGGCATGGACCACCTATGCGAGCCACGTGAGGAAACTCAACAGCTTCCACTTGAGATGCTTGCGGCGCATTCTGCGTATCCAGTGGCAGGACAAAGTTCCCAACACAGAGGTTCTGAAACGCACCGGCATGAACAGCATGTTTTTCATTTTCGGCGAGAGGCGCCTTCACTGGCTAGGCCATGTTAGGAGAATTTACCCAGGCCGCATACCCAAGGACCTGCTGTATGGCGAGCTAGTAGAAGGCGCACGAACGACTGGAAGGCCACGTCTGCGATACAAAGATGTCTGCAAAAAGGACATGAAGACAGCCAACATCAACATAAACAACTGGGAGAGCTGTGCTGACGACCGCTCCGCGTGGCGTCTTGCTGTCAGACAGGGCATTCAGAAAGCTGAGGAGATGAGAAACACAAACTTCGCTGCAAAGAGAGCCAGGAGGAAGGCGAACCAAATACATCCTCAGCATGCATCAGCATACACCTGCAGCAAGTGCAACAGAGACTGTCACTCAAGGGTCGGACTCTTCAGCCACTCGCGAAGGTGCAGATAGGACACCCAAATCGGAAGCTACACCATCGTCTCTCGAAGACGGACGGATGCCGACGACCCAACAATCAAATATAAGTCTCCCTGAATTGCAGTCATGAGAGTCAAAATGGTTGCTCTTTTCAGAGAGATATGGTGGTTTATACAGAGTTATTCCTTTTAAATTTAATTAAATCTTTTATCAATAAACCTTTACCAACCGTAAGATCATCGCCAATATTACTTTATTCGAAAATTTCCTTATCAGATGAATTGCAAGCAAACATATCTAAAAAGTGAATTAAAGCTCCATCTGGAACAGAGGTGTACATAGCTGTGAAAGTATGACAATTTTTTAAATTGTAAAACATCTGTTTTCCAGCTATGATACTAAATTTGACACAATCTGCAATTGCAACAAGTTCTGAAAATTGTTTCGTCGTTGATCATGGTCTATGTTTTCAATATTTTTTCCTTTAAAGGTCATCTTTTAATACTCTTAAATTTTCTATACATGCTTTTAATCCAGAATGTAAAAAAATCGGAATGTCTACCTGTAGAAATATTAAAATCAGTGGCAAGGACTGAATCTATAGGATTTCGTTTAATTTTGTATAGTAAAAGAAAAAATTACTTTTCAGAACCTACGTGAGAGAAGATGTGACCAAAGATAGTCTCACATTTTATATGAGAGCAACACCTCACTAAATATTTGTGTAGTATTGTAAAAAGCTTGTAATGTTCAATACCAATTTATCGTTTAAATTCTTTGTCTGAAGATTTTAAGTTTTCAATTTTTGAAATATTTACATGACATCACTTTTAACATCTTATCTTGGAGTCTGTTTCTGAGTTGTCTTAGTAGACATGTGAGAAAATAAAGATCTACACCTACACTAATGTCTGTACTCGATTTCTGTTTAGAAGTTACTTGTTTGCTTTTGCTTTGCGAGGTTCTATGTATTTCCATGGAAACTTTGTTCTTCCTTCGCGTCTCTTGTGATGTAGAGTAGCTGAATAATTGTTTGTCTTATTTGAGATGAGATCGATTGTGGAGTAGCAAGTAATGTTGAGAAATGTTCACCTCATACGTAAAATGAAATAATATGATTGAAAGTGAGTGGGGGAACGGTTATTATTTTATTGTATTGCCTTTCAAATATCAGCTATGCCCATTCCCCTTTCTCCCACCCAAATAAATAATTATGTAAACTCTAATTTTATACTAGAAAGTGTTTGTTTTCTTCTAATCTTTACTAATGGGGGATTATTAGAAGAAATATGTTAAAAATATCAGAAAGAGATGTCAGTGACAAACAGTTTTAAGTCCATTAAGTAAGATAGATACACCTTTAAACGTCATATAAATTTTCTATTTAGCAAGAATAGACAGTGTTCACCTCAAACGTAATATTTGTATAATATGAAAACATGTCTTCACAAAAGAAAATATAATAATGGTAATAATTATTTAGCATATTTCAATCATTCAATGGAATGTGAAGACTTTTACACATTTCTATAGTGGAAGAAAACTTTGTCACTTAAACAAATTAAACACATGCAAAGTATGTAAATATACATTTAAATATTTTAATTCGCATGCCAATTTTTATGAATAACAGGTAAAAAAATTAATATTAAAGTTACCATCATTTGCAGTTGTTTGAGGTTTGGCCATTGGAATTATCAGCATCGAGTATATTTGCTGTATCATCTATGATGATACCAGAGTATGCAATTGTCAGATTTTCAGTAATTGGAACAAGAGGAAACTGGATGAAGCAATATTAATTAATGTGTCATTGACATTTATGAGACACAGCATTCATCTTTTTCTTAAACAATTTTTCATAAATGCTAGAAGCTTTGACTATGCCACTCATCAATTTCATTGATTTTTAGAAACTGTTTGTGTTTGAATATATATATTGCTCTGAAATTTATGGGAAAAAACTCATTTTAAATAGCATTATCTTCTGTGACTCATTATCAGTACTTCAGTCGCTGCACCATAGAAAACTGGATAATCCATTATTAGTTGATATTCTTGTCAAAATCTCGGAGCTTAGTACCTCCTACAATATAGTATAATGTTGGCTACCTAGCCATATTGGTATTAGAGGTAACGAAGAAGCAGAGCGGGCTATTAAGATGGCTCTATCCCAAGAACAATCGGATTTTAAATTACTGTTTAATGATTTTAAACCTTGTATCAAAAAGTACCTACGTCACAATTGACAGGCGTCATGCCATGAAACCAACCCTGGGAGAATGGACTCCTTGCTACAGAACTACCAATAGGGAGGAGTTTGTCATTGCAAGAATAAGAATCGGTCATAAGTACATTACCCTCTCCCACATACTTGAAGGTGAAGATCCTCCAAAGTGCGTTTCTTGCAATGAACCATTCACTGTTAAGCACTTTATGACCTAGTGTTCCGAACTGCAACCTACGCGTGCTAAATACTATAATGTACATGACATGAAGGGTCATTTTTATACTATACAAATCACTTGTATTCTAGATTTCCTGAAGGTAGTAAATCTCTATTTTAAACTATAACTTGTATGCCATCATCTAGAATACTTTTATCTAATGGAAATAAAACCTCTTATTTCAACATCTTATCATCAACATACACCATTTACATCTCCCGTTGATTGGGAAGCTACATATTTTCCTGTTACCAACATCTTACCATTTTTTATTTAACTGTTATGGTTTTTTTATATCGCTGGTCGATGTTAAACCTTTTTTATTTTTAAACATCTAACCTATTGTATGGCGCTAAATAGCCTAACAGTGCTGGTGCGCTGTTACAATTCAAACAAACAAACAAACAATCTCCAATCTTTCAATTTAATATTCATGTAACTTACACATGGAGATATATCAAATACTAACAAAGCCATATCGATCAGCTACTATTTCAAAACAAACAGTTAACATTTCCTAATTATGTTGAAGTTTATAACAATGATTTTGTGTCAGATTAAACATTAAATCATATCGCGTAACATTATCAATCCATTCTATAATTATTTTTCGTTAGTTTCCATCATTGCTTTCATTACTTTTACCATTTTCCTTCAGTGGAGAAATATACTAAATTATGAAGTTTTTTTGGGGGGAACTAGAGGAATTCCTAACATTTTCTTATGAGACACAAACAATTATCTCTTAGGAATCCAAACATGTTTGAGTGTTTCGTTTTTTTTCTTTCAGGATACTAGCAAAATGATGAGTAGAAAATATTTTGTTGCTAACTTAGTACGAAGGATTTTTTTAGAAGGTTTAATCACTTGAGATGAGTAAGTAAACTTAGATCCAAATGAAATCATTAACTTGATATCCTTGAATCTATCCTGTGGCTTAATAATCGTTATATATATATATATATATATATATATATATATATATATATATATATATATATATATATATATATATTCTAATGTTGATCCAAAATTATTACCAATACATTGGACAGTAGCATACTATAAAATAATTGTACGATGAATACTTCATCCTGTGTGTGAACTTCAAACGGTACACGTCCATGATATTCATTTTATGATGACGTTTTTGTTTGCACCACGTTTGGGTTTAGGTAATGGTGGCTCACATAAAATCATTTTAAGAGGGTTTTGGTGGTGGCTGTTAGGGAGAGAGGGTATGGATAGTCCTGATCATGTAACCACTGGAAATATTTTAAGGACGACATTCGACGTTCTGAAACTTTCGAATGATTTATAGATATTATACCTGATCAGGCATGGCGATAGCTGTTCTAGGCTAAATTTTTCCAGTTTTTAACTCATTTAATAGAGAAAGCACTGATCTAATCTTATGAGACGGTCATGCGATGGAAAGTAATCCTTGAAGGAGAAATATGTATGTGAAGCTCTATTATCTATCCGTGTATAACTCATTCTATATGTGTCGAACAAACTGTGTATCAAATAAACTAATTAAAACATCCTGGCAGAACACCGTCTAATGCATCTTGATGCCAGCCAAAACAAACTGTAGTGTAACTTTGCTGTACACTATAGTTTTTTTTCTTGCTATGATGCCCGCTGTTAGCCCCATTGACCAACATAACTTATAAAACACTCAACACATTTAGATGCTATGATTTAAATAATTATAGTTTTACGTTAACATTTAGATGGATTATGTTTTGTGTCCTTGTGAATTAATTTTAAAAAATAGATTTACCGGTATTGTTTTTTTTTTTTAATAATGCTTGTATTGAACTCTACATACCCTAATTCCACAAACATTAAGCAATGGTACTTTTCATGTAAAATAACCTACAAATATAACTACCGCCATTGATATAAATATATGGATTCTACTAAGCGCCTCACATAAAACACGTCTGGCCGTAGACCTTTAAAAAAATCACATAATCCAAGAAACTTAAGATTATTAAATTTCTGAGCAGACCAGATTTTTCACCTGTTCATTGTAACTATATTAAATACCATGCTCATTTACACGTTTTCTGATAATTTTTAGCGCCTCCTGTACCTTGACTAGATAACATGATTCAATAACGGTTGCACCCGCGTCCAGTTTCATACCAGTGACCGGTTCAAATTTTATATCAAATTATTTTAAACACATCATAGAAATTAGTTAAGTAATTGTATCTGGAGAGAATATTTTATTAATGGAAAGCGTCATGTTGCTGAGTAATAGTAAGGTCTTTTTCCAAAAAATACAACTAGGTCAGGGTACCATTGATTGCATTCTTTAAATGGAACAAGCAAACTGAGTTCACAATATCCTATTCTGACCAACCAAATCATTACTTTTAACCAAGCAACTAGAAGCATATTGTTTTAAAAATTTGTCAGGTTTCATAGACCCTATAGTAAAAAGGTGTAACAAGAATTTATTTTCTATGCATTTTCACTACATGCATACATTTGCTTTTACATCCATACAGGTAATAATTTACGAGGTGAACCATATCAGGCTCCCTTGGGTCTCTTGTTTTAAATTGCAATAAATATATTTCTCTTAAGTTTGAGACCTTTTAAGGATCATTTCAAGATGAGCAGTAGCAAACGTCCATAAACAGAACGATTTAATGACATGAACAACCAAATTCATCCTAAAGTATGCATATATATATATATATATATATATATATATATATATATATATATATATATATATATATATATATATAATGTAGTATGCAATTAATTACCTGCCTTATTGGGGACTCCTAGTGCTAATAATATATTGTTCGACAAGCAACACATGGATTGAATATGAATTACAGGACATTTGCTTTAAGATCAGAGAACGTGTTTTCTTTCCTTGGAAATCTTACAAATTATTTTGTCTTGACACTTTTGAAACTGTCGTATTTTGATAGTCCTATCTATTTAACACGTTCTGTCGTTTCTTGGTACATACAGACACATGCACATAATAACTATTACCTTAAAAGCTAAAATATTATTTGTATTAAGCGTTTGTTAAAACTGTTGTCTTTTGAGAATATACGTGTGCGTGTAATACACCAATGGGAAACAACACGTCCACTCCTATGTATGAAATTAATATTAGCGTCTCTCCCACTCAGATATTCCTTCATAATATTATTCAATGAAGACCTGTATATAATTATGACGAATATATATATGCTGACGGAATAAAATTGGACAGTTCTGATCTTTTGGGCGATGACAGCTTCATACGTTTCCGAATACCTTAAGAGGAGTGCTTACCATCACTATTTCAAAAGCTAACTGTTCTTGCCTGATAATGTAAAAGTTCGCTTTTATCCAATGATCTTATCTAATGAAGTACAGAGACGATGAATATTCGGATGAGCCCCAACTTGTTCAGTAAATATAGAGTAAGGATATCGCTGACCCTCGCCGAAGTGTGCTTTCCTTGTTCAGAACTCATAAGCATGGCGTACACTAATACACTACATAAATATTCAAGTAATGCAATATCTGGAAAATAATTTGGATGCTACACTTATAGCAGGAAAAGTCGGAATTAAGGATAGCTTTTACATTATATCAGAACAAAAAGTAATTATTGGGAAAACTAAAACATACACGATACACTGAAATATAGGGTATTACATATTTTGTTTAGAAACACAATTAACATATTTGTACCAGGAAATACATGACATAGACGACATAACTACAAAACCCTACAATAATATCTTGTATAGCTCAACCTCGAACACATGTTGATAACTGGGGACTTTAATTGCACTATATCAGACACAAAGGGAGGAATGTCTGACTTTCTTAAGGCTCTTGACCCCACCTTATCCAACCTGATAAAGGAACACTTACGAACGGATAAATACAGATTTATAATTCAAAAGGGGATTAATTTAATATCACTAGACAAACAATGGAGCCTCGTGAGACAGAATGTACATAAATGACAAAAACCAGAAAAATATCATATACTCTAAAATCACACCTATAATATTATTAGACCGTAATGTTATGGCAATAAAAACCCGAAACCCATACAATGGAAATAAGGGGACAATATAATTTAAAAATCATTTGCTACGGTTGGAAACATATCAGGAAAGGGAGCAATGGAAAGTAAACAATACGTTAGTACAATTGATAACATATCAGCAGGAAATTGATCATAGTTTGATGAACCACAATACATACTACAAAAAAATAATAGAGATAGGCGAACACAGAAACGCCATTAAAAGAAACTCCAAATCATATTCACTTTTCACTGCAAAATACCAAACTTTACATTCAGAAGGAATGTCATTACATTATACACCACCCTGACTCTACAAACAAAGCTATACAAACGGCACAAAGCGTCCTAAAAACACTAAACAAATACAACTGGAAATAGACTAAGAGTGGGCAGATTTCAATACATTTGCCAACAAAGGAGGCACCTATATAAAAGGGAGATTAAAATAGAGTTGGAACGAAACAACGCAGAAATAAAAGGAAAAATAAATACTATAGCTATGGGAAAGCATTGGGATCCCAGATAAATGATGGGGAAACCGAAATCTAGCTACTTGGCAACTGACGTGGAAACCTTCCAGGTCCACCGCATGCAAGATAGAAAAGCATGTTGAAACAATTGGCATTTTTTGTGTGGAAAAACACGAAGCACTTAAATTGCCTGCATATACTAAACACACTAAAATCCAATTACAAATGAGCAGCTCGATATATTTCAACCTTATAGACAGAGAACACAGCTACAATTAAGTGGCAAAGACCTTGATATGCAGTACATTTGAAATTTGAGGAGATCAGATACAAATTCATATGTAATGGAAAATACACAAACTAAGTAAACAGACATTACAAACGGTAAACTGGAAAGGAGTGCTAAACTTCCATATTCTTGCAATCAAACGGACCGCAAACATCATTAACAGCATTACAAAATAACAATACCTTGATGAAAAACTTTGGCGAAACATTGTTTAGATATATCTTAAATAATTTCTCAAACTCAAATTCTCAAAGAACGTATACAAAGTAAAAACAACGCGATCATTGAATACAGAACTAACAAAGAAATATGGAGCTTACATGACGAAAACACGTACGAATACTTCCATAACGTTTGTACAAATCAGCACAAAACACAAATAGAACATCTACACCCAGAGGTAAACCGTAAACAAATCTGGAAGAAATGGGAGAAAATAAAGAACACCAACACTCAAACAAGAATACATCTCTATCTACACAATGCATGGTGGACCGGAGTAAAAGATTTATTTTAAAAAAAATCATCCCAGACATAATACCATATATCTTATGCAACACCAATACGATAGCAAACGACATTTAAATTTATTTTACCCAAATACAAAAAATGGAAATTGATGCCATAAGTCAGAAAATTAGAAACTCAACAAGTAAGTTTCTGACGAAACTCTTAATATACACAGACATCATAGATGATAAATAACTATGAACGTGATGCGATTTATTTAATTATTTATTGATCAATCGACCATCACTGTTAGGCTATTTAGCGCCATAAATAGGTTTATATATATATATATATATATATATATATATATATATATATATATATATATATATATATATATATATATATATATATATATATATAATTATTTAAGAATGGAAAAAGGTTTCAAATCGACCAGCGATATTAAAATCAAATAGCTGAAAGTAAAGCGGGAAGACGGTAACGGTAACAAATAAAGCTTTCAGATTGACGGAGGATGTAAATGGTGTATGTTAATGAAGACAGATGAAAAGGTTTAGAACAAAACTGACGGTATTTACATATGCTCTAGGTGATAATACAGTACATAAATAACATCGTGCAAATTAGAAACAATACAAATTGGACGAGCAAACCGTCATAATAACATTCAACATGTACACAGGACTAATTGCTAATTGCCTTAACACAAGAAAGATTCTACTTATATTTAAAAACTGTCTACATTCGCGCTGACTGTACTAATACTTATAACTGCGAATGTTATTTTATATGATAGACATTTATTTTGTGTCCTGATATGATTGTCGCATTATTCCTTTACATTTTTCAGTATTTGTCACTACTTCAAATTTTCAGTGAGTCGTTTGAATCCATTTGAAATATCCGATAAATCTTTTCAGTTGATTTTCAATGGTCTTTATATATGATCAAGATAATGAATATAGATAAAAATGGCTTGTTTAAATGTATGCTGGAGCAGCAGAGAGGGTGAATTGGACAACGTTTCAAGACAAATATTTCTTAAGCAAACCCTTTCTCAAAAATCGTAAAAAAGCAAAGGGGTCGATTCGGTAAATTGACGCTTCATCAGAGAGGGTGAATCGGACAACTTTTCAAACAAAAATTACTTTTAACCGTCAAAACTGCAAATAGAGCCTTCCTACGAATTTTCATGTTTTAAACAAAAAAAAAAAATAAAGTCTCCATTTGCCAAACAGAGCCTTAGTCATTTTTGTCTGAAAATACGATCTTGCAGGGGTCTTCGAAATGAGTAAAAACTCACCTCTGATTTCAACCGAATATTTTATCAAGTCCGATACGATATCGCGTCCGAGGGTCTGCTTAATTTATCTTTTACAAATCCGTGTGGTATTGACTGAGCGTGACTAAAGAAATTTCTAAATTGATTATGATTCATATCACCGCTGCACCAGGTCTGATGAATATTTGTAAGAGTATGAGTATCAACTCCGTTAAATACACACAATAAATTGCAGTTATCTCTGATCACATTTGGAATTTGTGTGTATCGTTGAGTGACATATATCACATCAGTGCTTTTATGCCTGCCTCTGGAAAATTTCCTAGCAGGATTCTTTTAATTATCTAACATGATATCGTCATATACTACTAAATTGTTAATACTTCCGTCGATGGAATCAATACTCGGTGCTTCCTCTATATCGGTTATAAATTCAATGATATCATCATCGATTTGAAATTCTTTTGCTTTCTCGTTAAAATCCTTTAGCACTTCATAGCATCGCTGATCGTCTACACTCGGGGCTATTAAATACAATTTGTTCCATTTCATCCATCTCGTTATCAAATTAAGTAGCAGTTGTGTCTTTCCGCTTTCAGATGGTCCGATTATAATCATTCTAATTGAATTCGGCAACATTTCATGGTGTTTAATAGGTTCCCGTCGTCGGGTAGCTGAATAATCAATTATATTCATGCTGTTATATATAAACTATGGATCTATATTGTGTGAAGTGTAAAAACGTACTGGCACAGATGACTTGACGACGATTACAACTAAAAAAAAACCGATCAGCGCTTTCTGGTAAATGCGTACAATGTAGTACAAAGAAATTTAGATTTGTTTCCAAGGATTTAAAAAAAAAACCGAAGAAGTGACATTGCTGCAAAAATGTCAAAACTCCCTGGAACCCCATGGGCAAAATACCCCGGAGAAAAGCACCTTCCAGGATATAGCTACTGTGGCCCCGGAACACGATTAGATATCAGACTTGATGATCAAAATCAGCCCCGACCCGGCGAGTATCCGATAAATGCTATTGATAAGGCATGTCACATGATTGATTGATTGATTGATTGATATTTAACGGCGCACCAGCACTTTTAGGCTATTTAGCTCCATACAACAGGTTGTATTTAAACATGGTTAAAAATACTAAAGGTTTAATAGCGACCAGCGATATAAAAAAAAAAAAAATAGTTCAATATAAAATTGTAAGTTGTTGGTAACAGTAAAATATGAAGCTTCCCAATCAACGGGATAAGGCATGTCTCGTTCATGATGTTGCTTATAAAAGCAGCAATTTGCAGCATAGACATCTAGCAGATGTGAAATTAATTCATGCGTTAAATGCTATTCCTGATAAATCCTTCAAAGAAAAATTGGCTTCCTTTTTGATAAAATCGGCTATGAAAAGTAAATTTATGTTAGGTGCTGGTAATTAATAACAACATGGAATCTATTTATTATTCTCTGAAAGGATACTGGAGAGGCAAGGCAGCAATCAATAAACTCGCTAGCGCTGCAAAAGTGAAAAAAAAACACTGCGGCTCATTGGTTATCCAAACAGGCAATATAGCAGATTTATCTACTACCGCCTAAACAAATTAATTACTCGCATTTTGATGTGACTGTCCCTAATGAAGTTCATCAAGCTGATATATTATTTCTGCCACATGATGGTGGTTACAAATACGCGTTAACTGTAGTTGATGTTGCAAGTCGATACAAAGAAACAGAACAGTTAAAAACAAAATCATCACCTGAAGTGGCTTCTGCATTTGAAAGGATTTATCGAAGGGTTCCTCTGCACTGGCCAAATGTGTTACAAGTTGATCCTGGCAAGGAATTTCAGGGTGCAGTGTTATCAATAATTAAACATCATAATGTCATCATCAGACGGGGGCATACTGCGCTACATCGCGATCAGGCAATTGTAGAACGGTTTAATAAAACCCTTGCTGAGCGGTTATTTGGATATCAATACGCAAAAGAATTCATCCAAGAAAAAAGATCCCGTGAATGGGTCAAAAGATTAACAGCTGTGATTACCGCACTGAATAATGAGATTACTAGAACAATCAACATGAAACCTATCAACGCGATTAAAAAGAAGTCCATACCGTACAACCACAAAAAGGTTTCAAAGAACCAATTCTTGGTAGTAATATCACTGTTAGGTATTTATACGAACCAGGAGAGCTTGAAGGTGGCAGAAAAAGGGCTACTGATCCTATTTGGAGTGTTACTGCACACAAGATATCTAGTATAACACGATCTAGCGTTTCTAGACCAGCAATCTATAAACTGGATTCAACTGCCCCTCAACGAGGATTTACTCGACAACAATTACAAGTGATACCCGAGGATACTCAATTACCACCGCGGGGTCTTAATTAGGATTTTCAAAGACAACTCTTCGAAGCTGATTTATTTTTCGTACTCTGGATACTGCAAGATAGACTAAATTTGACCATTCGATGCGATTATCTACTATCCAAACAATTGTATCCGATATTGTCAATCCCTGTGAAGAATGTATCGTCGCTGCGTATCCTAGCGTCCATGGGGATTTATTAGCACGCAATGCATCTTCAACGACGCTGATATTAACCAGCATAATATCATTTAATACGAGAATTTGTTTTCTTGACTCTGTCCCTGACTTTGTCAGGCCTGGAATATCAACTTCAATGTTCTGTTTTCGTGTATCACAGGGTCTATAACATAACGGTACCGGAACTGTTGCAATTTTTTTTTATGCGTTTCAAATAACCTCATCTGAAGTGTGTCTCTGACTATTTTTCTACTTGCAATTATCAAATCATTTGGTCTCCATGTTTCCCAGAAATCATTCATTGGAGTTTCTGAAATTATTTCACGCGCTATTTCACACTGGATTCTATCCGGTTGTAATCTGATTAGTTTCTTAAATTCTTTTAATTCATTATCAAGTGATCTATAATCAGTGTGAATTTCTTCATAATAGTCTACAAAACCCTTTAGCCATTCATGTGGGGATGCACCGACAAATGGTGGGGGTTGGCCGTGATCACCGCACATGACGACTTTTGTAGTTTTAAATAACAACCACTCAAGAAATATTTGTAATACATCTAATGACACTGTGCATATTTCATCCCAAATGATGATTTCAGGAATAAATTTTTCGCCCATACGCTCAGGAGTCCACTTATCTCCTTTCCATCGAAAAAACTGTGATAAGTACAGGCATTTACCCCTCGCTGTATCATCTCTCTTGCAAGTCTGTAAGTTGGTGTTAGCACAGTCATGTTTGGATTGGAAACGCGGAATAATTCAATTGCCCGGGCTGTTTTTCCTGACCCGCCACAGCCGTTTAAATAAACTATTTTGTATCGAAATATTGGATCAGAACACGGTGGTGCATTAGAAAATTCTGATTGAATCTCAAAGAGATTCCGATAATTATTTTCAATCGTAACATCTGCTGATTGAATATAATCATGAAGCATTTCTCGCTTAATTCTCCATGATCCCCAATTCTCGTTGCCAGTAGCCTTGCTACTGCTTATAAAATCAGCCATATCGCTTTTTATGTAAAATGAATCAGTGGCGACTCTAACTGCGGTGTCAGGAAATTTATTTATCATTGAAAACATTAATAGAAGCATAACCGAGCATAGAAGCTCTTAAATGTGTATACTGCGGATTGTACCCATCGTTGTAAGTAACAATTGTACCCACTTTGGTTCCATCGGACAGAAATGCGTCTTTACGATTGACATATATGCCTTTATTTGTTAGATCCGCGATTACAAAATCGTATTCAGCTTTGTCTATAATCAATCGTGAAGAATATCTTGTATTGTCATATTTGCCACCCTGGGTGAATTTATCGATTATTCTTCGTTCAAGATCTTTTGCTTTGTTGTTTCTGATTTCAAATAACTGTTTAGACCAATCCATGATTTGTTTTTCATTAAAATCAGGAAACAGTTCGCTAATTATTTTTTCTATATCAGGTTGTGGTATCCAGACTGATTTCTGTGCTCGATAGGATATAATCGCTTCACTGACAATTAATGATTTTAACATCTTACAATCAATCATATACCGTAACAACACTATTGGCATCCAGTGTTTTTCAGACATGTGTTTACCAATAAAAACATAACTACACGGATGAAGTCCTGTAGCCAATTCAAATGATACTACACGAGCGAATCCTGTTAAATCAAAATCGGGGAGTGGTCCATTAATCGCAACACGGGTCATTTCGTGTGTGGGGTGTCCAAATCGTTTGAAGTATTCAGCGCATTCTCCATACCCGTGAAAACTCCCGGGGTAACACGCAATCATATCAACGGAAATAACGGTTTCAGTGTCATATTTTGTATTCCATAACCCTCCATGACTGTATTCAAGACAGGACTATCTAACATCTGATAGAAACTCACTTCGCGTTGGTTTCCACGCGTTTTTCTTCCTAGCAAAATGTGCTACAACCGAGGGAAGTGTAAAACAGTTTGTTAATAATTGTTCGTTGTCTTCCTCAAAACTCTGGGGAGAAAACTCACTAACTAGTTTTTTCATTTGATTATGTAGCTCTTCAGTACGGTACAATTCTCCGTTGGGTCTTACAAACTGATCGAATCCACATTCATCGTCTGCAGCACTGTGAAATAGTCACATCGACACAGGATCGTTTTTACTCAAATTGTAAATAGCATCAAATAATTTCTGCTCGGAAAAAAACTCTTCGTTTGGGGGGATATATTTTACGGTTCTATTCCGCGGGAATATTGTTACTGCAGATGACCACGCGCGTTCGTTATGATCACTAATCTGTATTGGAGCTCCTTTTGATTTATATTTCGATTCGTATAATACTTCTCCGGTTATTGTCGTTACTGATACTGGAAATCTCAATGATGTTTCTAATTTGATTATATCATGAATTGTTGCCCCATGCTGTTTCACCGTTAATTCCCATTCGGTTATTTTTTTTCGTCTTAGATCAGTTAATTTATTTCCCCGGGACGCATTTGTAAAGTGTTCTATTATTCGTTCTGCTACACAATTGAGCCTTGACGAAGTCAATGACGAAGAATATTTCATGGGTGCTAGTTTTGCAATATCAGGTTTTTCATTTAACGGATATATCCCGTAAACAACTGCTGTTACAGGATAAGATCTTTCGTAGTATGGTTTATCAATTCCAGTCAAAATTCCTGGTTTGGAATCTTGATTCACAGTGACAGTTTTTTTGTCCTTGAGAATGAGTTCGTATTTATCCCTAATGATCCAATTTCCAGTGTCGTCTCGGATAGGGAATTTTATTCTAAAAAAATACCTTTTCCGCGAAAGATGTGAAATTATTACTGCTGCTTTTTCATCATTCATGGTAGCGTCAACACTACCATCAATTCGAAATGTTGACCAACAATGAGCTACCCCATCATGCTTGAATTCATTAAGACAGTCTCTGATTTTACTAATCATGGTTCTATCAGAAATTTTATTCTTTGATGTATCAGAAACTCTATCAAGATTGAATTGAGCATTTTTCCAGGGCTTAATTTTCGATAATCTCTCAAACTCTTTCATACTATAATTAATACAAGCATTTAAATGAGAGATTTATGTATAATGAATCATTGCAAATGGCTCATGATTGGATCAGTGACTCCTTGTAACAAATCATGCAGAAATGAATTCTGTGGGTATCATATGCAGAGTTTTCGACCTGGAAGCCTTGGTCCGTTACCCTGTATTCGTTGTGGGGTTGGGGTCAGGGGAAAATCTCAATTGTGTCTAAATTGTGGTGGTAAGCGATACAGGGAGTTGAAGCGTTATTATGATAAAAGAATCAAAAATGGATTTTCAATCAAACATTCTGACACTGACTTTGTCCCTGACACTGACAAAGTCAGCGACAAAATCATAAGAACTCCTCAAGACTACATTGAAAGATTCTCCAGTGATGTTATTATTAAATCAAACAATTAATTAGACAAATAGTATGTGTATACAAATGAACCAAGAATTCAGACCACACCCAGTGATTAAAAATTATGAAGCATCCAGTGATGGTATCGTAAGAAACCGTAGACTGAAGAAACCAGTCGGTTTTGACAATGGTAGGGGGTATTTAATATTTGGCGCTGGAAAGAAGAAAAATTATCTCAATCATCGTTTCGTATTTGAATGTTTTTATGGATTGATCGAGGATGATTTTGTTATTGATCACAAGGATTCTAATCCAAGGAATAATTCCTTATCAAATCTGCAAGCTGTTACCCAGAGTGCGAATTTGAAACGGGGGAAGACTGGAAAATGCAAAACGGTTGGGAAGAAACCCGTGAAATCATTTAATACGGCAACTAAAGAAGAAAAAAATATTTCAATCGATAGCTAGCGCCAGTAGGCATTTCGATATTTGTTCACCTTCTGTACGAAATGATGCAGAGGGGATAACCAAGACAGCGATTTCAAAAAAGAGCAGACAAAAAATTCAATTTAGTTATGTCTAATGCGTCATATTTTTCAATTAGAAATATGTCATTGTTATAGAATATGAATTCTAAAAAATGAATAGCATTATAGATGAAATTTTAAAATTGAAAAGTCAAGATATCAAACTATCAAATGGGTTAAATCCTGATCAAATCATGTCAGATTTTCAGGATATAGAATACGGAGTTAACAATAACAAGTATATGCTGCCAAAGAAATATGCGCTCATCAAAACAATTCTATTCGGGACTCTCTTGCATTTTCCAGTGAAGTAAGTGTGTTTGTCCCGTTATATACTATCGTGGAAGGAATACGAAAAGAATTGGGTAACGAATACGAATTGAAAAAGGAGGTTAATTCTAAAATTAGAAACATACGGGCGTTAATTCAAGAAAATGAACGATTTTGATTGACCGACCCTCAAAGAGATTTTGTCATTTTTTGATTGTGACCGACCCTCAAAGAGATTTTCATTTTTTTAGCTGACCCTCAAGGGAAATGTCAAAAAATCAGTGAAAACAGTGAATAAAAAATCGATGGACGATCAAAATAGAATGTGGAATTGTCAGTATTATTTATTTTTATAACAATTATGACACTTTCCACAAACATGGTAACACCCTTAAAATATCAAAATAAGACTTCCACGGTGGTGTTAAAAATCATCAAAATCAGTGAAAACAGTGAATAAAAAATCGATGGACGATCAAAATAGAATGAGGAAAGTGTGGAATTAATTATTTTTTATACAATTTCCACACTTTCCTCATACCTGATAGAGCCGTTAAAACATCAAAATAACACTTCCACGGTGGTGTTAAAAATCATCCGACATGTCATTGATGAAAAAAAAAGTGGGGAAAGTGTGAGTATTATATATTTTATAGCAATTTCCACACTTTCCCCATCGATAGTAGAAGCTGTTATAGGATGAAATAACACTTCCATGACTGTCTCACGATCGGTGTGGAATCGGCACATTACATTTTATTTATATGAAAAGGTGCCGTTTCCACATCAATGATAGAAGCTGTTTTATGATGAAATAACACTCCCACGGTGGTGTTAAAAATCATCAAAATCAGTGAAAACAGTGAATAAAATTATCAAAATGAATCCTAACAGCTTTTCTCTACGAGAATTTCAATGCAAAATCGACTACTTTACCCTACGAGGTTTTTTGATAAAAATCAGTGAAAAATGACCAAAAATCGATGAAAACAGGCAAAAATTGATGAAAAATGGTTAAAAATCATCAAAAATCAATCCTAACAGCTTTTCTCTACAAGAATTTCAATGCAAAATCGACTACTTGACCGTAAAATTTCAAAGAGATTTTCAACTGAAAACCATCAAAATGACACAAAATGGCACAAAAAATCACCAAAACTGTCAAAAAATCAGTGAAAAACAGGCAAGATCAGTGAATAAAAAATATTTCATACTGAATAAAAAATATTTCATACTGAATAAAAAATATTTCATACTGAATAAAAAATCGATGGACCGTTAATGAATGATCAAAGTAGAATGTGGAAAGTGTGAGTATTATATATTTTTATAGCAATTTCCACACTTTCCACAAACATGATAACACCCTTAAAACATCAAAATAACACTTCCACGGTGGTGTTGAAAATCATCCGACATGTCATTGATGAAAAAAAAGTGGCGAAAGTGCCAGTATTATTTTTTTTATAACAATTTTGGCACTTTCTCCATCGATGATAGAAGCTGTTTCACGATGAAATAACACTTCCATGACCGTATCAAAAATCATCCGACATGTCATTATTGAAAAAAAAAGTGGAAAGTGTGGTATTAATTATTTTTTATACAATTTCCACACTTTCCACAAACATGATAGAGCCGTTAAAATGTCAAAAAAACACTTCCATGACCGTATCAAAAATCATCCGACATGTCAAAAAATGTGGAAAGTGTGGTATTAATTATTTTTTATACAATTTCCACACTTTCCACAAACATGATAGAGCCGTTAAAATGTCAAAAAAACACTTCCATGACCGTATCAAAAATCATCCGACATGTCAAAAGTGGGGAAAGTGTGGTATTAATTATTTTTTATACAATTTCCACACTTTCCCCATCAATGATAACGCCGCTAAAACATCAAAATAACACTTCCACGGTGGTGTTTGGTCGGATTGAAAAATTGTTTTGCAATTGAAAAATTGTTTTGCAATTGAAAAATTATTTTACAATTGAAATCTACGTATTTTAATAATGGTCAATGAAGCATTAACGACCCGATTGGCTCGTGAACGACTAGATGCAATTAAGAGATTTATAAAATAGCAAAAGAGACTAAACAAACAAAAAAATCACTGAAAACACTTCCTCAGGATATATCAAGTAGACTACTTAAATCAAGGAAATTATCGGATCTATTTACCGATAAAGCTAAACAACTAATTCTCAATGAGAAGGAGGGCAATTTAAGTGAATTTGCTGCTAACAGCTATGATTCACAAGAGCAGTTTTTCACGGACAATTATACGGACTATAGAATGTCACATAATGAATGGGATGATACAGTGTATGAAATAAATACCGGAAGTATAGATAGAAGGAAGACGAAATATCGAGAATTCAAGAGAAATTTAAATTATCATTTACAACGCCAAACAAAACAAGAAGAACTTGATGATGATGATAAACTGGATGAGGCAACTGGTTATAGCGGGAAGGGATTAGGGACCCTAAGTAGGGTATGTCCTGATAGTGTTATCAATGATATATCACGATTAGATGTCCTCATCTATATTCTGTTCCGAGCTGGAAATAACTCACCGGAAATAATTAATGAAGCAGCTGATATATGTAGACGGTTATTTCAAGGTGGTATCATGGATATCAAAGCATACCGAGGTTTCATTAGCGATTTAGTGGAAAATGGGTATCATAGTGACTGAAATCACTAGTGATTAATTGAAAAATTGTTTTACAATTGAAAAATTGCTAGCAATTTCAAATAATGATCATAAACTACAATCATGATAGCGGGAAGTGGCTTTAAAAAAACACGACGATAAAAAATCTTTTACGATGAAAATCGGTTACGATTTCACGATTTAGACTCTAAAAAACAGAATAAAATGTTCAAAAGGTCACCTGATCCAGCATTTGATATGGATGCCCCAGTGCTCAAGAATGATTCTGTACGCGATTTTCAATTTTATTCTTATCACGCAGTACAACCAGATCTCCGATCGCGCATTGATTTTCAAATTCATGATACCAGTAAATGTTTTCTACCGTGTGAGGCATTTATTGAAATCGAAGGAGAACTTTTAACAAATGTTATAGCTAATACCCCATATGACAATAACCCAACTATCAAAGTTGGGTTTGTTAATAACGGTATCATGGCGTTATTTGAAAGTGCAAGATATCTCATTGATGGAAAAGAAATTGAATCCATTGACCGTGAAGTTGATGTTGCCACAACAATCATAGGGTTAGCGAGATATTCTGATGATTATACAAGATCAGCTGGTCCATCTATGATGTTTTCTAAGGATATTACTGATCACCCTGAACACGTCCAGTATTCTAGAGTAAAGGCAACACTAGCCACTGCAGTTGATCCAGCACCAGCCGGATATACAAGACCAGCTGGTACTTTTGATGTCATAAATAATATTACTAATTACAACCTAGGATTTGTAACACGAGTAGCAACGTTGCAAGGGCAGCGTCGACGATTTTCATGTGCGATTCAACTGCATCATATATTTGGATTCTGTAGAAACGTCCGAAAAGTTATTTATGGAGCGAAGCATACAGTAGCGCTTGTACGAAAGGGTACTGATGATGATGCAATCTGGCGTGATGCTGGGGTTGCTGCCGGTAAAGTTATTTTAACAAAAATATCATTGTGGATGCCAGTGTTAACTCCATCAATCACAGAAGAACAGCGACTACTAGAATTTATGGACCAAGGAGGAAAGTCGTTGTTAAGTTGGTTATCAGTGACTACGGATATTAAACAAGACAGTGTTGATGGTACATTCACCTGGCACCTGGCATCAAAACAAGGTGTTTCAGCTCCACGTCATATATTTATTGCGTTACAGAATAATGCGCGAGTTGGTAATCAAGAACGAAGCCATATGATATTTGATCAGTTAGGTGTTAATGAAGTCTCGCTGAGAATAAACGGACAGCAGGAACCATCCGAGGATATACAACTTGATTACGGTCAAAATCATATTGAACGTGTATATCATAACCTTTTGTCATATATGGCACGTGATCAAAATGTGGATACTGGTTTGCAAATATCGCAACTTGATTTTAAAAGCCTCTATCCGATTTATTACTTTTCACTTGAACATCTTGATTTAACAAGACAATCTGTCGTTGATATACACTTTAGAGCCCGTGTAACCCGCCCGACTGGTCCACCAGTTGGTGGGGTACCCCCTATCCTTATCCCAAATTATAGAGCGGTTGCTGTCATTCTCAGTGATAAATCAATGCTACTTGAAATTGTTGGAGGAAGAATGAGAATCATTGATGCACCAGTGGAAAATATGTAATTGAAAATCCAAAGGATTTTTCCATTGAATCGTTTTATGATTTAGAATCAATCTATTATGTATAATGTCGTATAGTAATATTACTGTTGCGTTAACCCCGGTCAAATCAAGAAATTGCAATCAGAATCGGCTAAAAAATGTGGAACCACAATAAAGCTGAAACCCAATCAAATGACTGGCGGGTCGAATAAATTGTCACTGACAACTCGTCAAATAAAACATTTCAATGATGCACTTGTAGCAAAAAAGGGTGTTCAGATTACTCTTTCTTCGGCTGCTATCAAAAATATGATTAAAACAGGTGGTATTTTCCCATTATTTGCTGCGTTACCAGGACTAATTGCAGCGGCTGCACCAGCAGTTGCGAAAGCTGTCGCATTGGGGGCAGCTGGAGGCTTGGGAGCAAAAGCGATACAAGGCATTACTGAATCATATGAACCGAAGAAAGGACGAAGGTATAAGAAAAGGGAAAGGGTCTAAGACTACCAGGAACCCCGTATTCATGGTACAGCGGAAAAGGCCTAAGACTAGGACCGGTTTACTAGTTGAGGAGTCTTTGACTCCTATGTCCAATTTTGATTTAATTGATGCTGCTAAAAAATTGGCGATTAAAAATTTCAGAGGTGTCTTTATGAAAGATCAGTTACCGGCACAACCCAATGATGTTGAAACCGGTATTATTAATTTAGATAACAGCACCGGACCTGGAACTCACTGGGTTGCATATGCTATTGATCCACGTGCAATCGTCTATTTTGATTCATATGGATTAGCACCGCCTAAAGAGTTTATGCGTTACATAAAAAAATTTCCAATGAAGACTTGGTATTCTACGCTACCAACACAACAAATGAATAATCCACCAATATGAGGCAGTGAAGTATTAAATGTCCTTGATGCTATTTCATCATCGGGAAAACCACCACATGTTGTCGTAAATGAATACACTAGTAGTCGCTGGAAATCGAAACGATTTTAGAGAGAGATGTATAAAATAACATGATTGATATTTGGGGGAGATCTTTATCAGCGCTGAAGAAACCCGAACCCGATGGCACTGCAACCGGTGATATAAAAAAAAAATAATCGAAGATGAAATAGCTGAGACGTTGAACTTAACAAGTGATGACCCCGGGGAAATAGTTATATTTCAAGATCGTCAGGGTAAATTGAAAACTAGTAATGTGTCGTTGGATGATATTTTGGTTAAACAACGAAACGCAATCGAGGATACTATCGCGTTATTTTCCGATCAGGGTAAACTCAAACCGGGTGTACTTTTTTCGACGATTACAGATAGATTAAAAACTCTCAACGATGAATTAAAAAATTCTCTGTTGGAACCAGCAACATTTCAATCTAAAACTGAAGAACACGGAAAACAGTTTTCAAATTTTCGTAAAAACATTGTGGATAAATTTATTGGAACCCCGTTGGATAAAATTAAAATAAAACTCCCTGATATTAAAAAATCCATCGATGAGACGACAAACTTCATCGAAGCAATCAAAGGGGATGCAACGAGGATGATAACAATAATTGAAAAAAGAAAAATTCCTCATGAGAAAACCAACAACATAGTATACACGATCCATCACGGATCATTTGCGTGGACACCTACAAACAACAAATTAGATATCACTGCAACCGTCAAGGGTATTTATCGATTAACTCTAGTGACAACGAGTCAATTTAATATTTCATCGTCAAGTTCATCCGGGGTCAATAATACGATTTCAACGATCATCGACAAGGATACAACTGAAAAGTTCACGATAACATCTACTGATACAAATTTGGTTAGGGTTTCAACAACATGGTATGTGGAATTCATAGCGGATTTAAGTAAATAACGGTTTCAATTGAAATCGTAAACTGATTTAAAAATAAAATGATTTCATCATCGCAATATCGTTATGATCAAGTCAGAGAATTTCAAAATAGACTCAAAACCCTCACTGAGGAGTATCAAATAAAAATAAAATAATACCAACGAAGAACTACCGCAATTGATGTTACTGTGTACGCTGTGAGTGGTGTAATCACCGGAGCTGGTATTATACTGTCTTCAGTGACAATGATGGCCCCGATAGATGTTCCAATTTGCATTTCTGCGGCAACAACAATCGCGGGAATAATTTTGATAATAACAAAAAAAATATCATCATGCAGCCAACGCAAACTACAAGACTACATAATTCAATTTCATGTTGTATCCACCGCATACTCGCAATTATCCTCGTTGATATCGTCATCGCTCGATGATACAATTATATCAGAGAGTGAGTTCTCAGCGATGGTCAGTATTTATGATTCTGCGGTGTCAAAATTAGAGTGACAACAACAGTATAATAACAATGACAACACCGATGGAATTACTTCAACGAATAGTGGAGAACACAAACCCAGTACAAACAAGTATGATCTCAATAACCTCAACGAATCCAGAATTCACAGTGAATTTCCATACCCCAGTCCCCGTGAAGGAAATCGCGTTAGCAAAATTACGAGTGTATCACAGTTGGCCTAATATCAGATCAAAATCATTTGGTGGTCAACAACCCAGTAATTCACTTATGTTCTCGTATAAGAATAAAGACGATGGTACCCCAGACTGGAACGTTGTTTCCATACCTACCGGATCATACCAAATTGAACAAATCAATGCTGAATTGCAACGTAGAATAAAATCGATTACTGGAGCAGAATCAAAAATAGCTATAACGGTTCATGAGCCAATACTATCATCTGCCATTGAGATAAGCACAGATGGTTACGTCGTAGATATCTATCAAAGCTCAATAAGGACCGTACTAGGATGGCCTGAATTACCACCCGGGTGAGAAACCGTTAATTTACCAGAACCCCAAAAAAATGATTATATCACAGACAGGATAAAATCTGATAATCCAGTAAAAAGCTATAGCGATTACATCAGACAGAATTTTTTGGATAGCCGATACCTTATCAACAGGGAGATAGATAGGGTGACAGGAGGGGATAGGGTGACAGGAGGGGAGTATTATTTTGTTAACGAACCTAAAATCATTGAAAATTTCACAGCAATGAATAATGATTTTTCACTGTTGTTAATATCTCTTAAATCCGGCTCTCTCATCCGAGATGAATTTATCAGCGTCGTAGAAACATGCAATAAAATTATCGACGATATGGAAACATTTCATTCACAAATTATTCAGGATATATTAGATGATAATAATCCCCTATCGAGATCAAGATTTGCACTGATCTATAAAATCCGCGTTGAAGATATTCCAGCATTTAAACTACCAGGATATAACGTACCGGAACTAAAAAAACTTCTCAGTGACACCATCGATATTGGTTTTAGAATAATTCATGATTCGTGGAAAAAAACATCATCACCGGAAATAAAAATCCTCAAACATAATAATGACCCAAATGGTGGTGGCAGGCATATTGCTCCTCAAAATGTGAATATTTCATCGGTGATAGCGATCAATTTAGTATGTGATATTATCGAAGGAAGCTATCAAATAAATTTAGAACGATCAAATCAAGCTCAGCAAGGATATATTTTGTATTCATTTGCACCAACAGCTCCTCCAGGATTTCTAAGTATTGAGTCTCCGGTGAATCCAGTCTATATGCGGTGTCATAATGATTCATTAACGAGAATCAATTTTAAACTCACTGACCAGTCTAATAATCTGATTGATCTACAAGGCGAAGTTTTACAAATTAGTCTGTTTGAGAAGTCCTAAAAGGATTTTCGTCCTAAGACCCTCGGACGCGATATCGTATCGGACTTGATAAAATATTCGGTTGAAATCAGAGGTGAGTTTTTACTCATTTTGAAGCCCCCTGCAAGATCGTGTTTTCAGACAAAAATGACTAAGGCTCTGTTTGGCAAATGGAGACTTTATTTTTTTTTTGGTTAAAACATGAAAATTCGTAGGAAGGCTCTATTTGCCGTTTTGACGGTTAAAAGTAATTTTTGTTTGAAAAGTTGTCCGATTCACCCTCTCTGATGAAGCGTCAATTTACCGAATCGACCCCTTTGCTTTTTTACGATTTTTGAGAAAGGGTTTGCTTAAGAAATATTTGTCTTGAAACGTTGTCCGATTCACCCTCTGCTGCTGCTGGAAGTGTAAATTCGGGGATATATAAAAACAAGTTCACAAAAGCTAGCCTCTTTTAGGACTAGCTTAGATCATATTACTTGCATGGCAGTTCCGTGTTGGGTACCAAAACATTTATTTAAAATTAGGATAGATTTGTTTATAGTAATAACTCTCTCCACTTGCTACCTACACAACCCCACGCAACACTTATGAACAGCTAATTTATTTTGGCAAAATAAGCCAAAATAATATTTTATTTAGCTCAACATCTATAAATATATCAATTTGATGATACTGAAAGAAAATAAATTATAAGTTGGGTACGTGTGTGTATTCATTATAGTCGGTTATGTTTATCATATGACCGTACATGAAAATTATTTGTAAAGAGTATATTTTATAAAATCGGCGATTTGCCCTTTGTAGATCTTGATATTTTGTACGGTTGTTTAGTCTTCTGAAATCATACGCTTCAAGATCAGTTAACAAAACTGGTTGATTGCACACGGTTAAAACTGGCAAATATTTTGTGTTTTAGAACTGAATTCTTTTTAAATCAAAGAACTCAGTGTTATATTAGCCATATAAAGTTGGAACTTCCTTAGCGAAAAAAGAAAAAGGAATTTGAAATTGAATAATACAATATAAAAAGGAATATGTTTTATTAATCATTGAATTGATAAATATTTACAGTAATGGTTAAAACGTTGGAAATACATTGCATTTTTTTGAAAACAATAGAGTTTGCTAAAAAACATACTTTGGTAGCGGTGAATCTATTTAAGTTTTGTATGCATGCATTTTCGTTTTGGCTGAAAGAGATATACTTAAGTTAGTTGGAAGAATCAGAATTATTTTGACGGGTGATTACATTTACAGCTTGTAACAAGTCTAAAGCACATATTAATAAAAAAAGAACTCTAAGTATTCTACAATATCTTTTAGTTTACCTAAATTGACATAAAAATGAAATTTTGATTTTAATGTTATGAGCATGTCAACTCTACCGAGTTTTGTCTTTGAAAGTCCAATGATCTGGTTAAATGTCGATCTCCAATAAGACAGAATAATGTAAAGTATATATTATTTTCTTGGCCGTGACGCGCATTAAGACGTTGTGGAAAAAAACTCCATTCTGAAAATTTGGAGAGTCTATCATCGCAAAAACTTAATTGTGTACTTTAGTGTGGAAATGTAATGTCACCCCATATTATCTATAATCGTTTCATTCTAATTAGAGTGAATGACTTCCATTTGTATGAATTGCTACCTAAAGAATTGTATAGTTCTCCCTTGCCATTTGTCTGTACGTTTCAAGAGTTCGTGTAAGTTATGTTTGGATGCAGCAATAATAGATTCTAAATTATGTGGATTTACTGAATGTAAAAAAGAGCCAATGCTATTGATGTAGGATAGAGAAATTGTATATCGCAATTAAGATGAGGAAAATATACGCCTTTCTGTTCAGATCAATATTCTTGTATATCCAACACGACACTATTGTACTATATTCGAGTATTGATTTACTCTGCTTCTCCAGTGATGGCAGGAGTAAATCTAAATAAATGAGAACTATATTGTTCTTATCGGCGATAGTCGTAGTGGGTCTTCGGACTGATGAATGGTATTTATGAGTTGGTCATGCAAGAGGAAATTAAGCCAATGCCAAGTCTGATTCATCTGAGACCTTTTTATGAAAAACCCGATGCGCTGTTGATTTTGGTTACAATTTTGTACATACACCTCTTACATGAGAGGTTGCTTGCCAGTTTAGCACCCAGATATCTTGATTACTGGCAGCTGATAACTTTTAATGTGTGTACTTCTCGATTATGGGTGCTGCATTTTTCTTTTTTTTTGCAGTAATGTTGTTGATTTCTGCAAAATGTTATGATAATCTGGGAGTGTCATCAGAAATAAATTATGCCATTTATTTTATCAAGTCTTCCGTTTGTGTTTTCTATCTTGTTTGAAACCAGAATTGATAGTAGTGATCATTCTGTTAAAGTGATCAGTGTTTTAAAGGGATTGTTCCAGTAAGATAATCAGTCTTTAAAAAGTAGTGATCATTATGTGACAGTGATCAGTGATCAGCGTATTAAAGGTATTGTTCTAGTAAGATAATCAATCTATAGAAACTAGTGATCATTCTGCTAAAGTGGTCAGTGATCAGTGTTTTAAAGGGACTGTTCTAGTAAGATAATCAGTCAATATAGTAGTGATGATTCTGTTAAAGTGATGAGCGTATTAAAGGGATTTGTTTAGTAAGACAATCAGTCTATTTAATGTAGTAATCATTCTCGTATTAAAGTGATCAGCGTATTAAAGGGATTGTTCTAGTAAGATAATCAGTCTATAAAAAGTAGTGATCATTCTGTTAAAGTGATCAGTGTTTTAAAGAATTGGTTTTAGTAAGATAATCAGTCTATAAAAAAGAAATCATTCTTTTTTTCTGACAGAATTTTACAAAACTAATGATGATTCTCAAAGAGTGCAGTTTTTATTGCATCTTCTTGTATCTACAATAGTTGCCTATGTCTCATTCATTCTCCCATTGAAAATCAAAATTTGTTTTCATATAATTTAGTTTCTTTCTGATCTTTCTCAGAGCTTTCAGAGCATTTTATTGGGGATGTGCAAGGTCTGGGGTGATCTAGTATTGTACAGTAAGATAATTAATAATACACAGCATCAATAATAGACACATATGTATTTCACAAACACTAATATAATTAACATATTTATAACATAAATGTACTGTATACTTCATATAAGAGAGAACTGACATAATAAGCATATTTTGATTCTGAGCAAAAATCACTTCATGTTTTCATTTCTATGTCCATTATGAGGCAAGGTGTATACTATTTGGATGTTGGCCACCACTCTGTTATCAATCTGAGTTATTCAAATGTGTTACGTGTTAAGGTTTAAATAAACACTTATACAAAACGAAAAAACAACAAGCTTGTAAAATTAAACAAGTATTTTATTCCTTGGAAAGAGACTGTACAAATGCGAAGAAAAAAGTTTTAAGAATCAAATGCAAAACTAATCTATGAACTAAATTATAAAAGACCTAGTAATGAAATGTTCTAATAGATTAAAGTTCAAATTCTGTTCGAAAATCCAAGATGGAAGAAAATGACGTATGTTTTGTTGTGTTTATCTATATTTCCTTGTAGAATCACAAAATATTACACCCAGTTTTGGAATAAGATTGTCATAAACTTTATGTCATAGTTCTGTATGAGAACATACAATATTTCCAGAGATATGATTTAATCTCTCTCTCTCTCTCTCTCTCTCTCTCTCTCTCTCTCTCTCTCTCTCTCTCTCTCTCTCTCTCTCTCTCTCTTTGGTGCGTGATTTGTTTATTTTTCCAATTAATTTACACAATGAAAACTCTTGCTTTACAAAGCTTCTAAACATGCTTATTAATGGCACTTATTCATTAAAGGATTCCTTTTTGTTTTCTACTGATACAAATGTTCCATGTTATAAAGAATTATATGCTTAATTTACGATTGATGTCTCCAACAGGTTTTGCAACGTTTGATCTTATGAAGATATTATTACTTATGTCATGTGATGAAAGCTTAAAAAGATAAATCCTCTAATATGGTATTAGTTCGGCTTGAGAGTTTGCATATGCCGATCATTAAGGTGGATGAAAATTTAAATTCAGCAATTTTTTTGCCAATGTATGGACCAGCATAATAAAGTATATAAGAACCATTAATCTGTACATCAAATATATTACACTATCATTTAGTTTTTTTTCTATGTTAATTTTCATCCGCGTTTGAATGTTTTCATAATTTTTCATCGATATACTTTATCTATTTATGTGGTGTGTCTGAATTCTGAGCTTCTGTCTATAATTACATATATACCTGTCTATCACTGAATTAGGCAAAAAATAACATGGTTTTGCCTGATAACATTTTGACTATTCATCTACATTAATTTATCAGTACTGACCTTTCCACTGTTTGACAATCAATACAACTCAGATATTGATCTAAAATATCTTCAAAGAGTATATCTCTCACCTCTGTCTGCGTTGATTCGAGTCAAGGATTCGGGTAATGTAGTTATGTAAGAAAGCTTGCCAGTAGCTTCTTGTGGGTCGTTGGTTCTTCTCTGTGTTTTTCCCGGGTTCTTCCTCCACCAAAGAATACTGGTCGCCACGTATAGCCTATCGTGTGCTGAAAAATTTTGTTAAACCCTACAAAAACAACCATAAAAGTGTACTTCACGGTGATGTTTTGTCAAAGGTTCACCTTTATTATTTTGACAGGCTGCACGGTAAACAGAAAAGCATGTAAACATAACACAGATTCCACGTCCGGATCATGGTCCAGGCCTTATTCCTCACTGTGTACTGTCGCCGAAATACACACAGACAACCACTGTCTGAGTTCATATTCTTAAGAATAAATAATTACCTTTAATGTCCGTAAAATGAATCAATATAACGCTTATATCACCACCAAATGAGAGAGAAAACAATGTTCTTAAAATATACTAGAACTACGTTCTAAGAACTCAACTGTAAATACTAATTGTTTGTGATTCCTATGGGTAGAACAGTGCAAGGATCGACGTGGATATAACAACTATGGTCAAATTACATCATAGACGAAGGAACACGAACCACATAACCAACATATGTGTGATTTGAAGGACAACCTGAGAGACACTCCTGGTATAGATCATGAAACGTTTAGGTGTGCTTACGGTCGAGCGGTACGATCATTACAACTGAAAGAACAGGGTTTCGGTTTTGTCTCCAACTGATAAGAAAGAAATGATAGATATATTGAGGAGGGGACGCCTCGCATGTTTCATGCTAACATGTTAAAACTACATTGAGATCGAAATGGTATGTAAAGAGAACTAGGAGTTTTGAATGGCATTAGTATAGCTGTTACCGAGAAGAATGATGAAGAACTAGAGTCTATTACTTGGTTAACATAAATTCACTGAATTATTTTCAGAGGCTGAATACGGGGGATGGTGAAAGTCTCGATTTGACCGAATGCCAAGGACATCAACTCAGGAACTCGATGGGAAATATCCAGGCGTATTTGCAAACAAGCATGGACAAACGGATGTACTGTAACATCAGATAAAATTTACTCTTCACTTTCGGGTCAAGGGTAACCCTATACATCGCACATCTACGGATGTTGTCGAAAATGATTTGAAAGATTACCAGGGTCACAGAAAAATCTGGTTTCACCTATATATAGCTTGTCATGCTGCCTAGAAAGAATGACGCAACGAATAAGTTCCGCATTGAATTTCGCCAACTAAACAAGCAAGTGGTAGTTGACGCTGAGCAATACCATATATAGACAGCACGAAGTTAAATCTTATGAAGGGATACTGGAAAATATCCATATCATCGAAGGCAAAAGAACTGACTGCGTCCGCCACTGAAAGAAGACTACATCAGTTTCGAGGTTGACCATTTAATCCCGTGAACACTAGGGGTAGTTATGTTAGGATTGTGCATGACGTTACTTATGTGTTTCAGCACGTGGAAACTTACACTAATGACATATTTATATTGAGTAATACGTGGGAAGCGCATTTACGTAATGTCACATTGGTTCTGAAGTGACTACAAGGGACTAAATTGACTGTTAAGCCTATTTAATTGCAATATGGTGTTATGAAGTTTAGAATGCTTGGGACACATAGGGTGAACAAATTGAAACCCGACCCCAAGAAACTTGCATCAGTCAGAGATGCACCACCACCTGAATCTAAGAAACAAGTCAGACCACTCACTGATTTTGCCTGATATAACCGCAAATAAATTCTTAACCGTCACAGATATTGCATGTCCTCTAACAGATTTCAAGAGGAAAGAGACAGCCAAACAGGATTAAGTGGAGAGAAAACCAGACCAAGCCTGTTAACACATTAAAATACACTAAAGTTACTAACATATGTCGCCATAATGAACTACCAGAGTTAAAACAGTTGTTTAGTCTAAGAACCGGTGTTTCAGAGATAGGCTTCGGAACTGTGTTGTTAGAGAAAAAATATGGAGCTAAATATTAACTATGTTTAGGTTTTGGTCTGGGGAATTGATAAATTCCAAACATATATTCCATCAACCTCTTCTATTCCTTGGTATGGCTAAAATTACAAATTCGGAGTTGATGCGCCTGGTTTTGGCTTTACCGCCGCATAGATTCCGGATTGAAACAATAAAAGGGACATAAAATGTAAACGCAGATTACATGAGTAGAACCCAAGCAATTTTCACATTACTTAGTTTCCTAAATTTGGATATCATGTACACTATTTTTAGGTGGAGGTGTTTACCGTAATACCTGATATGAAGCGTCTGATAATCGAAGTGACACATTTGGTACACTATAGTTTCTGATTTCTTAGGTATGATCTTCTCCTAATGTGCACGTGAAAACAGATGATTTAGGCGTATGCGTGGCATGTGGGAAGTACAGAAACCGGCTACATATTAAGTGTGTGTGATCGGGATTTTAACGTAGCTTTAACAATTTTTCATTCATATCGCTACGATGTCTGCTGTGTGGCATGATATACCACCCAGTCACATTATCCTGACACCAGGCCGACCTGTCCTAACACTAACCTCTTAATGCTGAACGCCAAGTGAAGTAGCTGTTTGTAATATTTTTGTAAGTCTTTGGTATGACTCGGCCGGGACTAGAACCCACGACCTCTCGATTTCGAGGCATACGCTCTAAGCACTAGGCCACCGGATCGGTTGGCTACATATTGGGACAGTTAATGTATTGCAACAGACTACATGGTAGTGTCATTTTACGCGTAGCCGTTAATGTGACTATCGTTACGGTGGACTTTTTCATTTAGTTTGAAACAACCAATTGTGCGGGATATGTTTCATAATTTTGATTTGAAAGTGGATAGATGTAGATAATGAAGCAGAACTTTGGTATGCGTTGCTATCTTATTCCAAGAAATTACTAATGCCATGTTTGTTTAGCGTAATTCAGACCATGTGTGGTTTATTTAACGTAGTTATGGGCGATATGTATGGTTCTATCCATCATAAATAAGGATATGCGCACCTATGCAATGTACCTGAATATAGCTTGGATTATTTGTAACTTTTGTCTTTGAACAAATTTCGATCTCAACGGGCTGCTAGCTCGTCTTCGTTGCAAGTGGCTGCACACATTATTATTATAAGGCAATGGCGGTATCGAACTGGCAAGCGATTCGTGATCCACATTTAAACCACGATCATGATCCATGTTTATTGTTGTTTTTGTAGTAGGATTTAACGCCATTTTTCAGCACTAGATAGGCTATACTTGGCGGCCAGCATTAACTGTGGAGTAAGAACATGGCAAATCCCCAGGGGAAAAAAAACCGACCCACGAGATGCTACGGACAAGTTTTCTCACATTCCCATATCGGTTGAATCCGAGACTCGAACCACACGCAGACGGGTGTGACGGTAGCAATCCGTAACAGGGAACGCTTTAGACCACTCGACCACTCGATGTCCCTTATCCATATTTTAAACAAACGTTTAGATATCATGAGAAAGAAATAATACAATTTCTTTACAAATCATTTTATGTTTTTTGTTTCACTGGAATATAAAAATGGAAATGTAAATGCGAGAACTTTACATTCATTGTGTGCATCATAAAGTGTAGTAAAACATCGACAGACACACAGACACGCATATAAACAGACAGACAGATATACGTAAACACATGAAAATAACAAATTGAATAATGATAAGAATAATAACATTCGTACATACATGCATGCATAACGTAAGAACTTTAATAATAATATTAATAATAATGCTAATACTAATTCTAATAAAACACATTGTCGGGAGATACACTGCCTTGATGTTGTCCGTAATGTCTAGTTTGTGCTAGTAAGTCTTATGTAATTAAATCTTTTGTTCAAATCTAATTGAACGCAGTGCAATTGTGAAGTAAGCTAATGTAACGTTTTCTTGACTGGAACAAAGATTCATAATAAACAAGTTGCATCTTTTCGTAAAAATTACAATTCTATCTTTATACTAATTTATCAAGTCACAAAGGTAAAAAATATGTGCACGTATAGTTGAATTTACACTTGGAACTAGTAGCAATTTCATATCCCTGCTTAATTTAAATTGATTGATGGGGTATTCAAAATAGACAGTTAAAACATTGGGATGCATCAAGCTAATTCATTTATTGTGATTCAGAACTTTACTAAACTGAGTTTGCGCAGACTTTTATCTTCGAAGACCATTCGATTGCCTAGTTGGCAGCTAATTTAATACCTGAAAAACTCTGAAGGTAAATATACACTTCATAGACAGCTAAATCTCTTAAAAGAACACTGAAAATGACAGTTGACTTTCTCATTATCTTTCACAGCCTAACAAAGGTTATTTATAATGAGCAATCAAGTATGTATAAGGTGTTATCGTGAAGTTTCCGTCGAAGTAAAAACCTTTGTCCAAATTAACACATCAAAAGAACATATAAAATTGTGTAAAGTACTTAATTCACTTGGCTTTTTGTTGCATCCTTGCACGAATGGTCATTTTCTCAGACTTTGTTACTGTGTTTACGCTAGCGTTATCAATGACGCTGCTACTTTAATTTTATATATTAATTTCCTACACTTTGTTTCCATGGTAACATGCTTAATAATAAATGAGAATATTTTAATGCATGAAATGGGACCTCAATAAACTTGCTTGACATGTGTAAATAGACTGGTTAAACGGTTTATGAATTACGCTCTGATAACGGAAATGATTCTGGACAGAAGAAAAAAAAAACGAGCGACATAGAGATAGCTATATACATATCGCATCCCACCCTGTGTATAAACGTGTATGTGTGAAGACAATATTCTGTTCCGTCTTCTCGTGCGGAGAGATATCACTTTAGGACTAGGAACATCGATGCCCTTTTCCCCATAGCGTTTCGATGTTGGAATACGATAAGCTCTTGTATTGAACTATGTACTATTTTCTGCACATAGTAACATTACTGTAAGTTTCCTCGTTCTCCCCATTGCCTGTAGTAAAAAGAAAAAGCTTAATTCGACATTAAACAGAGAGAGAGAGAGAGAGAGAGAGAGAGAGAGAGAGAGAGAGAGAGAGAGAGAGAGAGATAAGGGTAAACGTAGAGGATGGAAATAGGTTGAAGATATAATTCTATTTATCATGGGGCCTATAATTATTACAAACAAAAGTAAAAGACGTACGGAATTTCTAAATGCATTTCTAATTATTTCTTTCATGTCATCCTGCAATGACAGATTCCTTGTTTTGGTCAAAAGATTCCTAAAGATGTTCTCTTGAAGAGCTCAATAAACGCAGACATAATAATAACCAGGATGAAAATAACACAACATCGATAACAATTACCAAAGTTCAATAAACGCAGACATAGTAATAACCACGGCGAGATAACACAGCATCGATAAAAATTACGAAAGCTCAATAAACGCAGACATACTAATAACCACAGCGAGATAACACAACATCGATAACAATTACGAAAGCTCGTCCATTTAGAACTTACTCAGGCAATTACTATTGCAGTTTTGTTTCAGAAACTATACTCGGAGCACATTAAATAAATGACATTTCTCAGGTGGAGCCGTCCTTATTTTCAATAGGTAGAGAAGTGTTATACTACGCTTAAATTGGAACGATAGAAATGGAAATGTTTTTGTTCATGCCTGGTTCTGTGTTGATGCCTAATTACTGCAACACTGCAAATTTCAGATCATTACACACACACACATACACACACACACACACACGCACGCACAACACTTCTATGTCTATACATGTACATTATGTTTTGCGGACCATCCCCATGATGTCACTCGGTTACAGTTCACATGGGACAAAAAGTTGCGCTCTTTCTATGTCGTTTAATTGTATTAAAATAAATGTGTGCAGACTCGTAAGATATTAGCTGATATATCATACTTTATGATACTATCTTACCATATTCCATTCGATGTAAAGATGCATTTGGAACAATATATAGGATATTGGGAATTTGTTCATATAATCTGCTTCCACAAGTAGCATGATCGTATGTTGGATCATATGGAATTGGTGGTTTTTCGTCCTGATGAATATGGTCATACGTCTGATCAACTTCCGGTGTAGAATGGCTTTTAACTTGATAAGCTTCTGGTTTGAACTGATTCTCATAGATCTGACCAACATCTGTTTCTAATTGGTCAGCAGTTGTAGTACCAGATGTCTTTTTAACATTTAAATATTCACATTCTTCCAAATGTTTGGCTTCCTTTCCTTCATCTAATGGATTGAGGCCAATTTTCGAAGTTGTTTTCCTCCTTATTCGCCTGTAATTTTGTAAATATATTTTAAGCTTATTTATTTTATGAAGGGCAAGTCCACGGATGTCAAATTTAATTTGTAAAACTCTGTACATAATGTTCTTTTCTTACACATTTAAAAATGGGCATGCATAACCTCAACATAATATTTTGATCCCCCAGAATCATTTTCAAATAGAATCGACATATTTCTTCTCTTATTACAATTCTACAAGAAAAACAATTATTAACTATTCAGAAATTATGTGATTTTAGACTGTTATCTAAGAGTAGCCTTTCAAGTTTTCCTTTCTTCATTCCGTAAACTAGCGGATCTTAAGCTCTTAGGGCGCCTGCTTTGATTACGCCTATGCTGCTAGCCTCGCCACCCATCAAATGCCAAAAACTGCTTCGGTACAAAATTTCGAATTATTAGAGTCGATCTCAACAACCTAAGAAAACAGTATGGCGGCCCAGTTATTGGTGACGAAATATTACTTAAAACCCGCTGTCTTAAACGTTGACCCATATGAATGTACCGGAAGTCGTTGTATACAATTCAGAGGACAGAAATCATCTCAATAGTCAATAATTGCCTACCTTATTAAGCATACCACTGCGATTGCCAAGGCAACGAGCACCGTAAAGAACCCGGCAGCGAGACCAAGGTATATCCACATGTCAGCATCTGGATCATCAAACCGCAGTTGTTAATGAAATTCAGAAGAAAGAAAGTCGTAATAATACTGAATCGAAATGACCATGTAGGTTGGCGAATATTCCGTTAGGATGTAAGACATAAAAAGGCAACACGCATATATATAAGTGCACATACCTGAATACAGGCATGCATTACAATTTAAATCTTTGAGCTGTTAATATGTGTAAACGTTTAAGACAAATGTATGGTTATGTTCAATGATTCATCTGCCTCCGCAAAAATTAGATCGCATTCGTTGTAAGTTATTTTATTTTATTATTTTATTTTATTTTCTCCTGTCAATAAATAACGACGTGTCTTCATTAACTTAGCTCTTGTAACACGAATACGTGACTTTGCAGCTGCTATGGACAACGATAGTATGTATGTATGTATGTATGTATGTATGTATGTATGTATGTATGTATGTATGTATGTATGTATGTATGTATGTATGTATGTATGTATGTATTTATGTATGTATGTATGTATGTATGTATGTATGTATGTATGTATGTATGTATGTATGTATGTATATAAGCATGTATGTGTGTGTGTTTGCCTGCGAATGTGCGAGTGTGCGCGCATGCACGTACATACATACATGATTGATTGATTGATTGATTGATTGATTGATTGATTGATTGATTTTTAACGGCGCACAAGTACTATTAGGCTATTTATTGCCATACAATCGACTGTATTTATACACGCTTCAAAATACTAAAATGTTTAATATCGACAAGCGATATAAAAACCAAATAATTCAACATAAAATGGTAAGATGTTTAGTAACAGTGAAATATGAAGCTTCAGAATCAACATACATAGGAAAACACATAATCATGTATTCACCATATGTGGATAGAAAGGGATCAACAGAATAGATGCCTAAATGCTCCAAGGTATGTAAATATTAACTTGCATTTTTTAAAATCATTCCGTTTTCTGTCATTACTTCCCGGTGTGACTGTCCAAATACTTGAAGCATGCGCTGCTGTAGTAATTGGCAACTCTGTAATGTTCAATACGTTTTAAATTTTATACAAATCTAAAATTGATCTTTCAAAAATATTTGATTATATGACAGCGAGGATGGTTCATCCACTCCACAGTGAACACTAAGTGAAATGTGGGTTACTTGATTAGTAGTAAGTTAGTATCTATCTATCTATCTATCTATCTATCTATCTATCTATCTATCTATCTATCTATTCTCTCTCATTCTCTCTCTCTCTCGCTCTCTCTCTCTCTCTCTCTCTCTCTCTCTCTATATATATATATATATATATATATATATATATATATATATTAATATATATATATGTGTGTGTTTGTGTGTGTGTGTGTTTGGTTTGATCTGTATGATACCATACATATTGACCTGACTGTATCGTGGTAGTTCACCATTCATCCTCCTAACTTTTTATATTACTACCGTCCGATAACATACTGACTTTCTTATTCTTTAATTTGTTACACACGATATACACTACTATAGTATCTAGCCTTTTACATACTATATGATGTAGATACAATTACTAATATAAATTATTTATACTGTTGTCCTATTTAGAATGTATACTAGTATACATCACTTTGCATTTACTCTTATCAATGCTTTATACTTGTATACAGTCTCTGCTTTATACTTTTATACAGTCTGTGCTATATATCTGTATACAGTATATGTTTTATATATGCATATACAGTTTATGCTATATATATGTATACAGTCTATGCTTTATATATTTATACAGTCTATGCTTTATACTCTTATCAATGTTTTATACTTGTTTACAGTCTATTTTTTATACTTTTATACAATCTATGCTATATATCTGTATACAGTCTATGTTTTTTATATGTGTATACAGTCCATGCTTTATACTCGTATCAATCTTTCATACTTACATTCCATTCTTTATACTTTTATACAGTCTATGCTTGATACTTTAATATTCTATGGTATATACTAGAAGACAGTCTATGCGTTATATTTGTATACAGGCTATGCTTTATACTTGAAGACAGGCTATGTTATATATACCTTTATAAATTATATGCTCTATACTTTTATACATTAAAAGCCATATACATTTATACAGTCTATGTTTTATACCTCTCTAAGTCTATACTTTATACCTATATACAGTCTATGCTTTATACCTTTATACAGTCTATGCTTTATACGTATATACAGTATATGATTTGTACTTGTTTACATTCTGTATTTATGTTTGTATACAGTCTATGTTTTATACTTTTATACAGTATATGCCTATAAGTTATACAGTCTATGTTTTATACTTTTATATGGTCTATGCTTTATACTTATTAACCTTATATGCTTTGTACTTGTTTACATTCTGTATTTATGTTTGTATACAGTCTATGTTTTATACTTTTATGCAGTATATGCATTATAAGTTTATACAGTCTATGTTTTATACTTTTATATGGTCTATGCTTTATACTTATATACCTTATATGCTTTGTACTTGTATACATTCTGTATCTATGCTTGTATACAGTCTATGCTTTATACTTTTATACTATGATTTATAGTTGTATAATTCTATATGTATGCTTGCATTCACCAGTATATGCTTATACTATTATACAATCAATATTAAAGATCGAACCCACGTTTTCCCGCTTCCGCAACGGATGCTTTAATCATTAGGCCACCGGAGCGGTGATATGAATTATATTATTATACAATCGGTATGTATTTATGTACACATGATTATACTGCTATAGTATCTAGAATGTATGCTATTGTAGTATCTAAAGAAAATGATTTATACAATGATTTATAATTTTATACTACCTAGAATTTATGCTCGTATAACCATCCAGATAAAATGTTGTATACTGTTATGCTATATAGACTTTATATTATTATCCAATCCAGGTAAAATGACGTAATTAAATGTTGTATACTGGTATACTATATATACTTAGTATTATTATACGATCCAGATAAAATAAAGTCAAAAAATGTTGTATACTGTTATGATATATAGACTTTATACTATTATAAGATCGAGATAAAATGACGTCATTAAATGTTGTATACTGTTATGCACTATATACTTAGTACTATTATACGATCCAGATAAAATAACGCCAAGAAATGTTGTATACTGTTATTCTGTATAGACCTAGTACTATTATACGATCCAGATAAAATAACGTCATTAAATGTTGTATACTGTTGTGCAAATAGACTTATTACTATTATACGATCCAGATAAAATGACGTCATTAAATGTTGTATACTGTTATGCTATATAGACTTTATACTATTATACGTTCCAGATAAAATGACGTCATTAAATGTTGTATACTGTTATGCTATATAGACTTTATACTATTATACGTTCCAGATAAAATGACGTCATTAAATGTTGTATACTGTTATGCTATATAGACTTAGTACTATTATACGATCCAGATAAAATAAAGTCAAGAAATGTTGTATACTGTTATGCTATCTACACATTATACTACAATATGATCTAAATAAAATGACTTACCTGGACATGTTCTATAGAGCACCAAAATGTCATCAACATTCACCGTACCATCTTCTACTTTTCCTTCAAATTCAATCTGAAAATCAGAACCATTCAATATGTTTATGTACTTAGTATTCCACCCCTGGGAACTACCTGAACAATTCCACAAAGGGTTTTTAAGTCCGTTTATATTCACATATACCCACAGTGTATTATTGGCAGCACCCTTGATACTGTAGGAAAAGCGAAGACATGTTTGGTACATCCTGGGCTCAGACCTATTTATAACTGGACCAACAAGCCGCGCTGGACCTGTCCCATTAAGTGAAACCTCAGAAGAAATGAACTGCCTTGATCCTGAAATGAATAAAGTTCAATAAATGAAATAAAATAGAAATGAATAAAATGTTTAATTAAAACAAGCGAAAAGTCAATGGATAATGGATAAAAATACCTCTAGATATTTTATATAATGCTCTTCTCAGCAAAATATTTACTCAAAGAGACTTTAATAGGTTTTCATTCTGTAAAGACAATAAACAAACATCCAAATCAAAAGAATGCGAAAATAATTTTCCAGTAGTTCCATAAAAACAGTCTTTTAAAATATTGCGTGATTTCGGAGAGAGAGAAATCTAGATGCTCTTGTCTGAAACATTTTCACATTTTTGCAGTAATGAAACTTAATCCAGTACATATGGATAAAAAGTAACATAAATCGAAAATTACAATTTATTCCGTAGATCAGCCAATAGCTTGTTCATAGAAACTACTGTGATATGTACGGTGGCGCGTATATTTATTTGTAGTTTTGGTAATGAGCATTCCTCCTTTCTGTTTGCACTGTTTTCCCGACTCAAGTATCGACGCCTTATGCATATTTTCAAACCTTGCGCTTGTCAATATGAACATGAGTTTTTGTTTTATATTGACTTATCGCTTTTGTCAAATCGTCTCGCTCTAAGGTCGATCCAAATCAGACTCCAGAATAAGCAAATCGTCTGCCTTTATAGGCACCATGTGACTTATCACGTTTCCCGACAATTCTTGTCATAACTAAACCATGTCAATCTTGATATGGGGTGATTATCTAAGGCCTATTACGAGATGATGGCTATATTACGTTGTCTTGCATTTTATTTTGATTAAGAGACAATCAATGGCAGCGAGCCTCTCTGATTTCTATAACCATTGTATATATATATATATATATATATATATATATATATATATATACTAGTATATATATATATATATATATATATATATATATATATATATATATATATATATATATATATATATATATATATATATATATATATCCGTCTGATTAAGTGACCTACATAAATCTTTACATATTAGTACTTATCAGTTTGTCTTTATTTTAAAGCGATGAGCGTCATCAATGAAATATTTACCCAGAGCGATCATACGTTCATTAAGCAGCAGCATGGTCACAAAATGTTGGACCAATTAGCAAAGTTTTGGGGCATTTCTGCACTTAAATGTACTACCTGAATTTTAAGTCAAAATGGACGAAGTACACTAATCAGCTTCAAGAAGAGTTAACACACTCAATCCATCGAACATGTTTTTTAAAACACTTGTTCAGACTATGATGATGTTTTCTAATGGATAAAATGAACATTTTCAAAGGTTCCCAGGTTTACGGGGCAAATCAGAGGAAGCAAACATTTTATTTTATTTTACTATTTTGAAAATAATGCATTCACCGCTGATCAGCAAGATCGATATATGACAACAACACGTATATTTTAAGACTATAAGACTTTTGTTATAAGTCTGCTTTGCTAAATGAAAGTATTTTTAATAATAATAATAATAATAATAATAATAATAATAATATTAATAATAATAATAATAATAATAATAATGTGTTTGTAATGCGCTTAATCTTTAGAAGATAAAAGCGCTTTGCGTCTAACATAATGATATGACTACAAAAAGCATAAAACGAACGAAGCAAACAACATAAAATTAGAAAAATAAATATTTTAAAAAATAATAAACTCAATGCTTCAAACGAAATAAACCAGAAGATTGGAGCAAATCAGAGTTGTTGGATATGCGATAGAGGTTTTAATCATCGATACGAAAGAAGAAGAAGAAAAAAAAAGAAGAAGAGCAAGAAGAAAAAGAAGATGAGGATGATGATGCTAAAGAAGAGGAAGAAGAAGAAAAAGAGAAGAAGAAGAAGAAGAAGACGAAGAAGAAGAAGAAGAAGAAGTAGAAGAAAAAGAAGAAGAAGAAGATGATCATGATAATGATGATGATGGTGATGCAGAGGACGATGACTAGACATGTTGCTTCTAATCAATGACCCGGCGTCTTACCTTCTCTTGTTATATTCCAATTGACAATGCCGGTATTATTCCAGTTGCAGAGATCATTTTCAAAATCACAATCTGAAAAACAACAAAACCGTTAATCTAATTATAATCAAAACTACTCATCATTATTCAGCTTTTAATTTCAGACTGTGTGCGAAACAAAGAAGAAGAAGTGTTTAACAAGAGAATTACAAATACGATTCCGTTTGCAATTATTGCACGTTTTTAATGGAAAATATGTTATTCGAATTTTTATTCCTTAGAAAACAAATGTTATATCGTAATAACTATTGATAGAAATACCCCTTTCACCTTTATATATAACTGGAAACATGACCATTCAATACTGATTCCCACGTCCATATGACAAAACTGAAGATGTTTACATACATGAAAAAGATTCTGATCGAACGATGTGCCATACATATAAAAGAAATCGACATCCATGGGAAAGATTCTAATTCAAAGAGGGACCAAACATATGAAAGACAAAGACATCCATGTGGAAAAGTCTATTTCAAAGAGGGGCCATACTTATGAAAGAAATTGACATCCATGGGCAAGATTCTGATTTAAAGAGGGACATATAAAAAAAATTAACATCCATGGGAAAGAATCTAATTCATAGAGGGACCATACATATAAGAGAAATTGACATCCGTGGGAAAGATTATATTTCAAAGAGGGGTCATACATATAAAGAAAATTTAAATCCGTGGGTAAGATTCTAATTCAATGATAGGCGATACATATAAAATATAAAAGAAATTGACATCCATGGGAAAGATTCTAATTCATACGTATAAAAGTTGAAAATTAAATTTGATGGATCTTCTCAATATAAAGCTTCATAACATTTGGCCCAAGTTTAAGACATTCGTCTCATGATTTTTGAGTGAGAGAAACAAACACGAACCCTCAACCCCATGAGACCAAGAACGATTGACAGAATGTGCGGACATCGTTAAAGTTTGTATCATTCCAGTCCATCCCTGATGCAAGAAGGAAACATTCGACATTGAAAGAGTCTCAAATCGTATTATAGCATAATACATGAACGATCAAGTGTTTCGATCATCAGGCAGCACAATATGTTACCTCCGCTGAATATGGTGTGGCTATACAAATATTAAAGCTTGATATACATCAAGTCTTCACCTGGACATATTCCTGTGATCAATAAGATATGATCAATTGCGAGGTAACCTTGCTCTCCTGCCTTCCATCCACCGTTTACTGAAAGCTGATAATCCGTATGCCTTACATCCACTGCTACTGGTGTCCATCCGTGCTCAGAAATATTGACTATTTTTGATGAAACCATAGCTGACTGTTGTAAGCATCCAATTACTGTCACGTTAATGTAAGCGCTTGTAATGTTCATGGCGGTATACCAGACACGAAGATAACGCGGAGTGGAAGATCTCGGGATGAATCGAATGAGATTTGTTGATTGGAACGTGACGTTAGAGTTTGAATAGTTTTGTGTAGTGAGTGCCAACATTGAGCAGTTATCTGAAAGAAGAACAAAACAGGCGTTGTGTATTTGGTAACACCATTCCTAAAGTACACAATATAAATGCCAAAATAGCAGACGGATTTGGAGACAAGTGAAATAGTGTCTGCAGCAAAAAAGGTTTTCTTAATATACACGTTAAGTTATATTTGCAGCTTGGAATAGAGATATATTGCAATTACCAATAGTTTATGATACCTACTTAACTTGCATGGATTCAAACAGTACATATACATGTGATACTTTGTTTCTCTTATCTTTGTTCAAAAGATGCAAAGTTTGGCTGTTAGTGTTTTCTCATTTGTAAACAAAGACACACTTCAACCCTTACTTTGGTCGTAAATTGCGTTTTCATGTGTAAGGAAGAACTTGAAAGTTAAATACTGGCTGGTCTAGATGATAAATCTAAAACATTAGCTAAAAGTTCATATTCAATATATATATTGACTGTTTGTTTCAGGGCTTCTTGTATAAGCTACGATCAAGATTATAACATGAGTTTTACGGGACATTACTGTGCAGCAACACGTTCTTTATTACCTGAACAAAACTCAGGAAATTCTACTGGTATTGATGACTCTTCCGTCCGTGTGTAATTCTGCCTTGTCCAATACAAAAGGTCATTTCCCGTTTCTTGTGTCCAGCCGCATAGTCCATCCTCAAAATCACAATCTGTAGTGGAGTTCTCTAAAAGTATAAAATACAAATTGTCGACTCTACTATGAATCTTACTTATACCCTGGCAGAATACATTGTATTGAGCTGAACAATATAACGAAAATGTACTGGACTAATTTAAATGGAAGCGAAAACTTTTGCTAACATTATGAATGATTTCCAAAGACACTTTAGAGTCATTCCTTTAATGTTGTCGTTTAAATGCATTTAAATTAATTCCTGAAAATCTAGATGGAATAGGTGCTTCATGGTTTTATTAACCTATTGTAGTCACCAACAAATGCCAATGGCTTCTTACCAGCTGTAGTATTCGCTTTCTGAGAAACAACGCCATTACTGTTTTCGTGTAAGAGGCACGGCGAAGATTTGCTTGTAATATTACGGAGGCACTGTTTGGGCGTGACGGACGTGGCTCAGTAGGCTTGGTTTGCATCATGTATCAATGTAAACACACACATATATATATATATATATATATATATATATATATATATATATATATATATATATATATATATATCTCCGTGTGTGTAAGAGAGAGAGAGAGAGAGAGAGAGAGAGAGAAATAGAGAGAGAGAGAGAGAAGGGGTGAGAGTTAGCTTCATTTATTTTACGTTATTGATTACATCTAGATTTGTTTGTCACATTTGTAAAAACATTTTCTTTAACAGAATAAAAGATGTCATAGTATTAATTTAAACCCATAACAACATCAATATTTCACATATAAACTACCTTCGGTCAACAAACACCCGGTTAGATCAAATCTCATTGACGGATGATTGTGGAACTCCCACGAATGAATCCGGATATATTCAGCTTCAAGTGGACATTCAAACTTGTTGACTTTAATTGAGTTCTGGTCATTGTTTCCAAGAAACAACTGAAGTCAAAAAGATATATATATATATATATATATATATATTTCAAGAAGATAAACACGAATACATATTGTATGTATATTTGATTTATTTGTTGGCTTTTCTCTGTGGTTATATATAATGAATATGTGTGCTTTGTACGTATATATATTTATTTATTCAATTTATCATGTTTTATGTGTAATTACTAGCTCTCTGTAATATCCTTCGGCAAAACATTAATGTGGAAATATAGTAAATTCAGACAATGGCATTTTTGATTATATTTTTTTGATACTCCTAAATATTGTTAACACATCGCCACATTCCTGGCCAATTGGCAACTTTAGCACGTTTGGAGCTACAGTCAAATCAGCGTTTGATTTTTTTTTGAATAATACTCGAGTTCAATTAGACTTAGATTTCACTGGACGGATCCTATTTCAACTAAATGGTAATTCGAGGATACCTTTTGGATATTGTTGTTAGAGTCTAGCTTGCAACATTACCTTTGGATATCCTTTGGGGTCATTGACAAATAACCAAGTCGTTCTGTTCGTACGGTAAGAAACGTAATAACTCTTTACATATTGGATGTTTACAGAGCTGTCACCTGTATTGTTTCGACCCTGTGTTTGAATTGCTTGAATAAGGCTCAGATGCTTCAGTTGCACCTATCAAATGAAGATTAAATTATTAGAATTGCATTGACATTTAACCACTTATGCACTATTTCCTATTTAAAATTAAAGACAATATGCATAAAAAAGAATAAAACAAACAACTGATTCATGTTTCAGCTGAACCAAGGTCCCAAAAATCTGAACAATGTTTTAAGTCGAACGATACTTTTGGTGACAAACGTCAAACCCTGTTGTTGCTAACATGATCGCAAAAGTTGTTGGATGCTTCCAAAAATTAATCAATTATTTAATGTTTTTATTGTCTTGTCATTTTGTAAAACGAACAAGAGAAATTACACCAAAATAATTGTTGCTTAGGTGTATCATGACCGTAACATAGATGATGAATCATGGCCTTAGATAGATGATGTTTCACGGTCTTCTGTGATATAGACGATGTGTTATGTCAGTGACATGCATGACGACAGCGATATATATTAAAATATTTCGCAATCAATGGAGGATTTGCGTACCTGTTTTGCACGCACAGACATAATACGAGTAGCAAGACACAGGAACAACATTCATCAAATAATCAGTCCATTCTTCCTCACCCAGCCATCGTCCTTGCACTTATTTTTTTTTATTCTAGTATCTACATTATTTGTCTCTGTTAATTCATATTTTAGGTTCATATTTCTTGGACTTGAAGTCAATGTCATACTAAAATAGCAACCGTTTTGACTCATAAACACTCTGGTATTAACACTTTCGTCACTGTCTTCTTTCAAACCAAATTCACGACTCAACGTTCTTCCAACACGGTTTTTCAGGCGTGGCATGAGCTTCACCCTTTTAGCGCTGTTATACGGAGTTATGGCCCTTTTATAATGTCATCAAAGACTTCCCACTAGCTTAAACACATTTTAACATTCACATTTTTACTTTCATTTGAACCAGATGTGCTATAAAATCTTTAGACGGCTTAGCATGAGTTAGATGATGATGAAATTTTGGTCAGTACTTAGAGAATGTGGTACTTGATCAACTCAGATTGACATCCTACAGCCGAAATTGTGAGTACTGCAGCAGTTAGAGGATTTGTTTTTTGGCTTTCTATTTCTTTTGTGAGGATCTGGCTGAGTTAGCTTTGTTTTGCTGTAAAATTTAATTTTTGGAAATGACTTGGATGCATTTTACGAATATCAGATTTTAGTAATATCCAACAGAACGCGCCACTTAGAATAGAATCCCCACTAGCTTCAGAATACTCTATTAAGAATGACAACCACACATGCTACAGAACACTATAACACTTCAATTTCTCCTTGCCATATCTCAATTCATTTGGCCACAAAATATCGTCTCAAGAAGGTCTGGATAAAGGTTGATTATCAGCCGATTATGACTTTTTGACAGAGTTATGACCCCTTAATTAACTGCGAATATCATATTACTTTGTGTGAATGTAACGTTTACCATGCTTCTTGGTATTATCAATATGTTTTAAATACTACCCGTATTTCATAGAATCATGATTGCTTTCTGACAGACTTGTGACACATGACACTCAAGCCTTTTAAGTGCTACATTTATTAATAAATACTATTTAGAGCCCCAGGTGTCAAAGTGGCTTTCGGGCTCATGCCTTTGCAAATACCTGACGTCTCATCTATGTCTGAATGGGTTCGAGCCAAGGGCTCGGCCATCGAAGATACGTGAGAAAACTAAATAATAGCTTTCCATGTGTCGGTAGTTTGTCCTGGTTTGCTCCTCCACCAAACATTTGTCCATCATGTGCTGAAAGTGGCGTTCAACCCTTATCAACAACACCAACAAAAACATGATTATTTAATAATTTTTTTATTTTGTTATTGTGACTGTCTTTTAACAATAATGATCATATATCGTTTTGCAAAATTTGAACGTTTGCTGGACATATTTTGTACCTCTGCTTAAAAATTAACGTCAGCCACCGGCTAACGATTCAGATTTAGAAAATTTATTTTGTTACGCATACTCGCACACACACACAAGCGTTTGTGTATGCATATATTCGTTTCTTTTAAACACCACGTGACCATTATCAAGTCCAAAGAAAATGAATCTTCCTTTACATAGCAACCAATATACATTCATCAGCAAAATAAATCCAGAAAAATAAGAACTATAATCTCCAGAGATTTAAATAATGCAGTTTTTTTCTTTAAAGAAAGCGTATTAAATCAATGTCTTTGAAGAATAGAAGCGATCAGTGGCATTCAGTCACAAATTTTAACATAGGAAAATGGCAAAAAGCAGTAGAAATGTTAGAGGTTCTATTGTACTTGAGTGTATGATTGAAACAAAGCGATACCTGTATGAATTCATTTTTCTGTCTAAACTGAGCTGCCCATGCACCGATATGGACATTATATACAAATGTAGTATTAATTCGGCCGTATTTGGCCGCATGCTTAGCAGTATATTCCGATGAAGCCGAAAGGTGTTCGTCAGGTACGCCATATATTCCGCTCACGAGGAAGACGTTACAAACCTGGGAGCCTGAATTTCGAAAAGAAACCGTTTAAGAAATGCTTATTACCTTACTAAATATTGGCATAATAATTAATATTAACGCGATATTTTTAAGCAGATACATACATACATACATACATACATGCATGCATGCATGCATGCATGCATGCATACATACATACATACATACATACATACATACATACATACATACATACATACATACATACATATATAAATACATACATACATATATAAATACATACCCATTAATCCATTCAATCATCAATTCTTTTATATATTCATTAATGCATCAATTAAGATAGCTACATAACTCAAACCCAAAATGCATGCAAACAAATGGACAAATATATAAGTATTGAAGACGGAGTTCTAAGTCTCAATTAAGTATTTTAAAATAATTTCAGTCTTTCATGTTGTTCTTATGTTAATGGTTGATAAGGAAGTATTGCAGACAAGAAATTTTAATAACTGACTCTCTCTCTCTGTCTGATTGTCTGTGTCTCACTTACACACACAGACACACATACACACACGCACACAAATACTTAAAATAATATATCATATATTATATATATATATATATATATATATATATATATAGAGAGAGAGAGAGAGAGGAGAAAGAGAGAGAGAGAGAGAGAGAGTTTACCCCACTCAATTGATGTTTTGCATCCGTCGCCGGTCTATGATACAGATGACGTCATTCCATAGAATGTCGTGATTTTGTTATCTTCACGATGCAAACTATACGGGTTAAACTCGCAAGCATTTTGTGAGGGAATGGGTGTGAGGGGATGGGTGGTTACATGTTATAGCTCATATTATCTTTGCTGGCTAAGAGACGTAGATAATCTTAATTCTATGTCCACAATTGGCACATAAACTAATTGAAGCAGTGTTTTAGAGAATTATCTTCTTGCCGATAAAAGTTACACCCTTTACCAACCGAAATTAATTGACCAGTGACATATTTTGTGACACGTTGGCCATAAAATTTGATGACTACCGCGACGTTCAAATATCTTAACTCATTACAAAGCTTTGATACGAGCTGATTAAATTGGAAAAGCTCGTGGGTGATACCTGTTGTTGTCTGCAGAGATCATGCTCATTATTTCAAAAATAAATTCCTGGTACACTCTAAGCTTAAGACTGGATCAGTTTATACTGTTTCTACTAGCTATATATGTGAGCTGTCGCCGTGGACCGGATCCTATCGACGACCCTTGACATCCTTCCTGTCTCTCACGCCAATAACACATGTTTACTCTCATCTTGTTACAGTTTATAAAGTGGAAGAACGTATCACAAACATATTCAGGTAGATGCATAATCTCAGATTATGTAACATAAGTGAGAATTAGATTCATTGATGAGTTGTGTTTAAACTGCCAATGAAATTAAAATAAAGATAATTTTCAAATGACCAACTTCCTAAAATTCATTAAAAGTTTTTATATACTAATGGCTAAAGTTTTAAATATATATCCTAACTAATTGTACGAGACACAATGACTTGTAAAACGTGTGAACAAATAGACGTTTTAAGCAAGAATAATTATTTAGCTATGATCATGCAATTGGATAATTTTTTAATGCGTTTTCAAATATTTTTGTAGACGTCATAACTGTTATCACTGTACACTAATTGTATCTATGGAAAACAGTACTTATCGTGCTGTATACATTAATAAATTCATTTCGTCAGTTACTAGACATCCATGCTCCTAGAAGACTTATATGTTCCTTTCCAGTAACTAGACCATATTGATGTTTGAATAACCCATGTTCATGTGATATTTTGCCCTCAAGAACTCTTCGAAAACTGTAGAAAATTAATTTTAAAAACATGATCAGATTTGATAATCTATTAAATCTTGGTCTTATAGCCAAAAATGAGATTTTTCATTTCAATTTAGTTTTCTTCTTTTATTCCTGATTTGTGAATTCATACCATATTATTGTCATAGTTCGCATTGCAAAGTTATATATATGCTCGTTGATTCATTCTTTATTACTTTTGGAATAAATCTTTTCATGTGGTTTCAGGTGTTCTTAATTTTCCTGATGAAATTAGATATTGGTCATTCATGTAGTCTTTGTTTTTACAGTGCATGGTAGGGCCATTTTGTTCATGGCATGTTATGCTTGTGCATTCAAAACATTACCATAGGCTGAAATTATTACATCTCGCTTCGAAGTCATCAGCTAAACATATTGTGTCTCTATCTAAAATTGTGATGGATGGTTCTTAACTTTAATGTTTCAGAAATACTAGATGCACCATTGTTAATGAAATGTGTAGATTGTTTTCTTCTAGCTGCTAAACTTGAAGACAGCAAACGAAGATTGGATTGGACAAACGTGCACAGAAATAGAGAGCGGTCTGATAAAGAATAACAGCAAAAAAGAATTCCAAATTTGAAAGACCTAACTAGACAGAAGCAATGAAGAGTCAGTACCATTTAAGACGAAAAATGGAAAACGCCTATTATAACAAGTGACATTGCAGAAAGATGGACTGAGTATTATAAAGAACTCTACAACCATCGGTCCACAGGAGACATGGAGGTGCTTGAAGTTCCAAACTCAACAAATAATGATTTCCTTATACTCAAAGAAGATGTGGAGTCAGCAAAAAGAGCACTGAAGAATGGGAAGGCAGCTGGAGTAGACAACATCCCATCTGAACGTATCATGAATGGTGGGGGAATCAGTGGTAGAGTTACTAACACAAATCTGCAACAAGATCAGGCAGATAGGTGAATGGCCAACACAGTTGACCCAGTCACTGATTATAACACTCCCCAGACTGTGCCAAAAGTACATAACTATCAGTTTTATCAGCCTTGTTAGTAATGTGTTGTTGAAGATCATCTTGAACAAACTGAAACCACAGGCAGAACAAATAATTACTCAAGAAAAGGCAGAGTTCCGGAGTGGAAGAAGCACAACAGAACAAATATTCAATCCCGGGGTTCGGTGCGAAAGGTACAAACAACATCAACAGAACATATACTCAGTTAAGAAAAGGCAGAGTTTTGGAGTGGAAGAAGCACACCAGAACAAATATTCAATATCAGGGTTCTGTGTGAAAAGTCCTCGCAACACCAGCAATACATTATTCATGCGTTCATAGATTTTAAAAAGGCTTTTAGCATAAAGCGGTATGTGGCATTGTGTGCCGCAATGAAGACGTGCAACATGGGTCAAAAGTTGACCAATACAATCACGCAGCTGTACGCCAAGGCTACCAGTGCAGTGATTGCTCAAACCCAGGAAAACCACCGTGGAACATTCAGTATTGGAGGGCGTAACGTCACTAAGACGACATTGATGGACTTGCAGTCAGTGAAAATGAGCTTGCTACATTAGTGAAGAAACTGGATGAAGCATCTTCCAGATCTGACATAGAATTAAGCACAGTGAATACAAAAAAGATGAGAAATAGTGGTAAACAAATCTCAGCCAAGAGGACCGGAACTAGAAACAGTGGGCCAAATCAAATATCTTCGTTCCATAATCACCTGAGATGGACCAAGAGCAGAAACGTTGTCACGTGCAGCACCAACGACGTTAGTCAAAGCTAAGACCCATCTGGAGAGAGAAAAATATCTATCTGAAAATTAAAATCAGACGATTGAGAACACTAGTCATCTCAATCTTTTTATATTCATGTGAGGCCTGGATCCTGTCAGCAGACTTGCAATGACGTACACAAGCAATTGAAATGAGATGCTACAGAACCATCCTTGGCAACTATTACATGGACCACATCACAAATGAAGAAGTGCGTAACACCATCAGGCAGAAAGTAGGCCAATGTGAATACATCCACACCACTGTCAAAAAGAGAAAGCTGAAATGATATGGCCATGTCACTAGAGCCATCAATCTATCCACAACATTAATTCAGGGCATCTTTCAGGTTGGCCGTAGAAGAGATAGACAGAGAAAAAGGGGACTGAAAATATCACAGACAAATGGATCAGAACATGATCGAGAAAAGTGGAGGGAACTAGTCAGATGTTCAGTAGCACAGTGTCTCGAAGACCACATTACGTCAAGACACGCATGATATAGATGATGATGAGGTAATACTCACATAAAAAAATTGACAGAGCTTGTTTTTTTAAGTCTTCAAGTAAGTATTGATCGAATTTGTTTTTTAATTTATGATATTTAGTATTTGTCATTACCTTTTTGCACTGTTGTTCTTAAACTCAAATTATCCATCTATTAGACTAATTCGTACAACAGTTGTGAAAATCAGCTATGTTGTTTTGTGTAAAGTACGTCAGTACATTTGTTGATTGATTGATTGATTCATCTTTAACGGGGCACCAGCACATTAAGGCTATTTAGCGCCATACAATAGGTTGTATGTATACATGTTTAAAAATTCTAAAATGTTTAATATCGACCAGCGATATAAAAAACTAAATAGTTCAAATTAAAATGGTACGATAATTTTAACAGTAAAATATGACTCTTTCCAATCAACGGGAGATGTCAATGGTGTATGTTGATGAATATAGATGAAAAGATGTTGAAATTAAGAGGCTGTATTTACATTTGATAAACATGCTCTAGGTTATGGCATACAAGTTATAGCCCTAAATGAAGACTTACTTCCTTCAAGAAATCTAAAATACAAGTGATATGTATTGTATCCAAAGTTCCTTCATGTCATGTACATTATAATACTTATCACGCGTAGGTTGCAGGTCGAAACACTCTGTCATACAGTGCATAACAGTGAATAGTTCATTGCATGTAACGCACTCTTGTAGATCGTCACCATTTAGTATGTGGGAGTAGGATATATATGTATGACCAATTCTGATTTTTGCAAAGACTACCTCCTCCCTACGGATGGTTTTGGATGAAGAAGTGCATACTCCCAGGGTTGGTTTGATGGCGTGAAGTTTGTGATCCACTCTATCATTCCATGATGTCTGCCACTTCTGTCGTATGTACCTCTTGATCTGTGGTTTAAATCAGTAAACGGTAATTTAAAATCAGATAGTTCTTGGGGCAGAGCCATCTTCGCAGCGCGATCTGCTTCGTCATTACCCATAATACCAATATGGCCAGGTATCCAACAGTATACAATATTGTATGAAGTACTAAGCTCCGTATTGTTCACGAGAAAATTGACTAATAATGGGTTATCCAGTTTTCTAATGTGTAGTGACTGAAGCACTGACATTCAGTCACATAAGATAATGCTATTTAAAATACGTTTCTTTTTGATAAATTTCAGAGCAAGGTCTATTGCTCTGATTTCGGCTGAAATAATGGCCGCATCGTTTGGTAAATGAACTTTTGTGTTTGCCACTAACGAAGGCTGCATCAGCCTTTTGCCCATCCTTTGATTCATCAGTATAAATTCTAGTGTAGTTTCTAATTTCGGTGAGGAGTTCATGATAAGAGTTCTGGAAGATGGAAGGGTTTTTCTTAGAATTTTTTCCATCGTGTAACGCAAAAATGTCTTTGGGGTTCTTTCCGCGACAAGCGTTTCTGAACTGTAGAGAGATCAATTTTGATACTGTCAAGGCTGGATGATATTCTGATGCCAAAAGAAAGTATGATATTTGGTTTGTTTTCGTATTAAGTTTTGTATTTTTGGGTTGCAAAACATCCGAAAATGCAGGGTTTGATCTTAATTTGAGATCGTACAGTGGAGAAAGCATTTCTCTGCTATGTGATAAAGGTGGCTCATTCACTTCCGCGAAAAGGCTTTCACATGGAGATGTCTTAAATGCTCCCAGTGCGAGTCGTATTCCCAGATGATGAATTGGGTCAAGCATTTTCGAATATGACTTCCTACTGAACCATAAACGACGCATTCATAGGCTAGTTTGGAACGGATAAATGTTCTATACAAATTGTATACATAAGTACATATTCGTATTCATCATCGGACTTGATTGCACCGAATAGTCACAAATAACAAACTGAATTCTTTCCAATAAAACAACTGGCCGTAAGAATAGATGTCTTTTTTGCAGGAATTCATTGTCCTGTTATTTCTTCATTTTCTGTTTAATCTAAACACCTACTGAACTTTTCAAGGGTTTGTCCCATAAAGTGATACATAATTGCAAATTTAAATATATCCTTGGTTATTAATTATCTCTTTTTATTCTAAATGCACTTGTCAACTAAGGAGTAATTACTGCATCAATTGTATTTTGCATCAGTGATATTATTTTGCATCATTCTATAAGCCCAGATGCACCTTTTCGTTTTCGAGCAAACATGAGACATATCTAGAAAATGTGATATAAATTTTGCATATCGTTTGTTTAGATTACGGTCATTACATGCAGGCCCGCAATATTAGCTAGATAAATGATCGTGATCGCATACTTTCTGAGGGTTCTTATTGATGTTATGCACTACTTCCTGTGCTAACTGTGTTGCCATGCACTTTTCTCTATCTCTAAAATGTCCTCAAGCAGAAAAAAATATACAAAAGATACATGTACATATACAAAAAATGAATCACTTATTCATAGGTGGCGCTAGTTTACCTTGCTCCGGTCTGGTGGATGAAATATCCTTGGAATTAAACGTGTTGATGAATAAGATGCACAATAAAAAGAAGAATGTCCATTTAAGTCGTAATCCCATTGCAAACTGCTTTCAGTTTATCTTTAGTCTAAATCTGCTGGAATGTTCTGCTTGTGTGAATTTTTCTGAGTGATTAGTTGTCACTTTACATAAGTACGCAAAATTAGTGTTCCCACAGTTATATTTCCTACATCGGTCTCCTTACTTTATGACATCTATTTCACGAGTATATACGCTTGAAAATATCCTCTAGGGTCATGAACGTTGTCATTTGAAAACGATTGTATTTTTGCCACTTCACAACGTCCTGGTTTATTTAAGTGTGATAAGCTAATAACTGTTGAAGGATAATCTATACAGTACAATCATGTATAACACCGTTAAAAAGAAATATTATCAAGCGTTCGTAATAATAATAATAATATTAATAATAATAATTTTAAAAAATAATAAATAAATAAATAAGTAAATAAATTTCGTAATAATATCTACTTTTTGAGACACAAATACCAATGCTCCTGACTGCTACTCATTTAGTCAGGATCATTTGAGATTGGAGACAATTAATGTATCACATGAAAACTGGGTATACGAATCAGAAAAAGCTCTGAAATTTTATTTGATTTATTTGAAACTATTCAAAAGATAAGTATCCTCACATATTGCATTATAAGATTATACGCCATTCACTAAATAAATAACAACGAATCTTATATTTATACACATGACCGCTCCAGTGGCATAGTGGTTAGAGCGTCCGCTTCGGATGTTGGAGGTCGCGGGTTCTAACCCCGGACGTGTCATATTAAAGAATTCTAAAGCTGGTACTAACTGTTCCAGTTGTAGGCATTCAACATTAATATATTATTGTTAGGACTGGTTGACTTGGTGTCTGGATAATGTGACTGAGTGAGACACCATGATACATGTCTGCGGAATGATGCTTCAGAACTAGACGTAACTATAAACTGCAATACAGCTGACATCTTATCGATATGACTGAAATATTATTAAAGCTACGTTAAAAATCCAAATCGCGCGCACACACACACACACACACACACTGATACACATGAAATATGTCTATATATTACTTTCTGTATGTATACATGTATGTACTTATGGATGTATGAATACATGCATTCATGTACACACACATTTATATATACGTATATACCCCTCTCTCTCTCTATCTCTCCTGATATATATATGGCAAAAAATGTCCGCAAACGCTTAACTACTTGATGCAGCTCTTCCGTTTTTGTTCCATTTTTCATGATATATGTGCATGTGTTTCATCATGCATTGGCTGTTCAGTTCGTATGTGTTTTTTCATCAGCGTATTGGGTATTAACATTGAAATTATTGCACTAATTGTGTTTTACATTGTTTTGTGTGTGGGGGTTCTTACCTAATAACAAAACATGTTTTTTATGTGGGGCAAATAACCTGAAACATGAAATGTTTGTGTAGTTTTGTCTCTCATAATGAACATGAGTGTATGTTTATTGTCATCCACAAAACATTTAAATGTGTGTTCTTTTGTAACAACACATCGGAGTGAAGCAATATTAAATTGAAAAATGGCCATTGTTTCTGCTTAGCTTCAAGCACACATGAAACATCAGTTCCTATTGTAATGTGTTATGCACTTGACGATTTTGTCAAAGTGTTTGAGCTTCCTGAAGACATTCCATCATCTACTGGTATGTATATCTTCAAGTTGAGACATACTACTATAAATACTGGTAGTCTAATTTACAAAGACATTAAATAACAATAACATCAATGGTAGCAGAAAAACATTTCATTTTCTTTACCCTGTTGCCTAACATGTTCCCTTTTCTAATTAGATAAATATGAAGTCTGGAATACGCCAAGGCTAGTCAATCTTCCACCAGCTCCTATCTATGATATAGACATTACAAGAACACAGAATGGAAAAGTAAAGACAACAGAACCGACCATTAAAACTAGAACAACCATAGGCATATAGGCGTAATAAAATCTGCGACAGTGAAAAACCTTTTGCAGAATCATTCCTCTTTTAATTAAAGCAATGGAGTAAAGAATCCACTCCAGGTAAACAGCTCCTAATAAATACAGTCAACATGATCGAATTGAAACAATAGTCTCTCTAAATCTATTACATGATTATGTGGAACGATTTTTGTTTTAAAATGACAAATTTATCTCATTGAGAATGTATTACAAAAATCATAGTTAAAGAATTGTTTTGAAGTCATCCAGGACTTACAACTACGTATTCAAGAAACTACTTTTGTACAAAGCAGATTATCTGATTGCTTTACTTTGAGACAATTGAAGACAACTAGTTCTATTGTTCTATTGTTACCTGTATTTGTAACATTTTGGTACATGATCCCTACATAATAAGCAGTGCCATATTAGAGCCGTCTTTTAACTCAGCCGAAATGAAGTACGGATTAGATATGGAGCTGACAGTCATCAATTGGTATGTTGCTTAGAAAGTTAAAGACGGTTCAAACATTTCTATTTTAAATTGGGTTTTATTATATAGATAAGGATAATAGGTTCGTTGCAGCATCGCCTGATTTGTTGGTAATGTGGAATGTTACGTAGCAGCACAGTGGAGCCACATGATACAGTGATATCAAACCTGGGCACCCATTAAAATCACTGAAAATAAACCAGAATGGGTCTTTAGTCCACGTTTTGCGTTTAAACCTAATTATGATTGATGTCACAAAATATTCAGCTGCAACTGTAGAAACAAGGATGAAGGTCATTGCAAAATATTGTGATTTGGACTTGCTTCATCCAGAGTATGGAAGTTGTTCATTGTCATAAATTCAAATTGAATCAAGAAAAGGTACACATATTCTTGAAAAATCTTGAGACTAATGTTTAACAATATATGGCTGAGATAATGTCAAAAAAGTACAAGAAATTGTTTTGGCTATAAATGTGAAAAGTATGTGCAGTCATTTGTGATGAATCTTTTTCATATTGTTTATTATTATTATAATAGGCTGAACATTGGATCAGGGAATTATCCCAAGGTCACTTTACAATCAAATATACGATGTCTCTTTTATAAGATATTTATTTTTGTTTTAGTAAGCTCATTATTGAATCCTTCTGCTTGTCAACATTATTATGTACCAAATGGTTTTTGATATCTTTCCATGATATTTGAATTTCGGATACAAAGGAGAAATATTTCAAGCAATAATTACATCTTATTTGTTTAAAAATCGTTTCAAACGGTATCCGATTACCGTGATCATCTACTAAATCATATAAAATTTCTCCCAAAGAATTTGCCTTTCATAAATCCTTTTTAGAATCACTGATTATTGATGGAATAATGTTTTTTGATCCTAACTGCAATGACTCCTCTAGCAATCTTGTAGTCAGTATTTAAAAAGGATTATAGGTCTCCAATTTTTAAAGTAGCTTCTGTCATGTTCTTCCGTTGGTAAACATGTAATGACTATTTGGGTATAAAAATCTCTTGTGATGAATCATGCAAATTATATTGTTTAACCAATCAAATGTTTTAGCTGAAACATGCATAATACATGTATACTTAGAATTATATATGTATATATATATATATATATATATATATATATATATATATATATATATATATATATATATACAAGCAAGTCAAACATGCCCAAGTGGTTAAACGTCATAAGCAAGCCTCACCTCGCTGAGCGTGACTACAATGATTTATGTAACCATTGCTACCTAATCGGGGTTCACATTGTTCGATAGTTGGGGTTTACTTTCTGTTAGCTGATCATCAGTAGACCGTGGCTACTTTAATTTATTTGACTATTGTTGCCATGATCAGCATGTGAGTAACGCACAGGCTTATCATGATTTACACTATTGTCTTCTCTACAACGCTCTCTTTTGTAGTATAAATATAATGATATAAATGTTAAGAAAAAGTAGCCTACTAAACAGCAATAGTAGGCTAAACGATAAGAACATTTATATCATACCAATCCATTCTGATTTGAGCCAATGTTTTCTGAAGGCATGTTTGAATGTACATAATCATCTACATGTATCATATCATTACTTTTAATTATGCTAGTTCTTCAAATATACTAATGACCAAAGATAGAATAAATAATTTGTTTATGTTGAAATGCAGCTTTATTTTTGTCTTTTATAACACAGACGAGACATAAAATGAAACATTTTAATACTACCCTTCTGTCACCGGAGCACGACTAAAATGTTAGCGACTAATGTAAACCATCTCAGTCTGGTTTAATGCATGCTTATCAAGGTTTATAGCAATCCTCAATTTATTCAGGTAGACATTCCCTCCTCAGAAACTTTGTTTCATATGATTAAAGGTCCTAAATTAGCTAACAAGCCACATATGTAACTGATTTCATTCATAAGAGGCATGTACAGAATTGGGATTTTTTAGGGGGTTTACTAATGCAGATGTAGACAGGCTTAGAAAGATCAAATCAGGATTTTCCAGTTGTTCTTCATCTAGCTTTAAGTCTCCCTGAATTGCAGTCATGAGAGTCAAAGTGTTTGCTCTTTTCAGAGAGATATGGTGGAGTATGAAGAGTTATTCCTTTTCCTTTAATTAAATCTTTTATCAAAACCCCTTTACCACCCGTAAGACCATCGCCACGTTGCAGTTTGTTTACAATATCACTTGATCCGAAAATTTCTTTATCAGATGAATAGCAAGCAAACATATCTGAGCAGCGAATTAAAACTCCATTTGGAGCAGAGCTGTACATAGCTTTGAAAATATGTCAATTTTTTAAATTTTAAAGTACCTGTTTTCAAGCTATGCCGCTAAATTGTACACAATCTGCAATTGCAACAAGTTCGAACTAATGTTTTGTATTTGATAATGGTCTTTGTTTTCAATTATTTTCATTTGAAAACCATATCTTAAGAATCTTAAATTTTCTTTACATGCCTTAAATCCAAAATGTAAAATATTCGGAAATTTCTTTCGCGTGACTTGTGATGTAGAGTAGATGAATAATTGTTTGTCTTATTTCAGATGAGGTCCATCGTGAAGTAGTAAGGACTGTTGAGAAATGTTCACCTCATATGTAAAATGAAATAAAATGATTGAAAGTGAGTGGGGGAACGGTTATTATTTTATTGTCTTGCCTTTCAAATATTAGTGATGCCCATTCCCCAATCTCCCAGCCAAATAAATAATTATGTAAACTCTAATTTTATACTAGAAAGTGTTTTTTCTAATCTTTACAAATGGGGGATTAGTAGAAGAAATATGTTCGAAACACCGGAAAGAAAGGTTAGCGACAAACAGTTAAAGATCCATTAAATAAGATAGATACACGTTCAAACGTCATATACATTTTTCATTTTGCAAGAATAGACAGTGTTCACCTTAAAAGTAATAATTGTACAATATTAAAACATGTGTTCAAAAGAGAAAATATAATAATGGTAATAATTAGTTAGCATATTTCCATAATTCAATGGAATGTGAAGACTTTTATACATGTATATAGTGGAAGACAACTTTATCACTTAAACAAAATAAACATTTACAAAGTATTAAATATACATTTAAATATTTTAATTAGCATGCCAATTTTTATGAATAACAGGTAAAAAAATTAATATTAAAGTTACCATCATTTGCAGTTGTTTGAGGTTTGGCCATTGGAATTATCAGAATCGATTATATTTGCTGTATCATCTATACCGGAGTATGCAATTGTTAGAGGTGGTTAAGTAATTGGATTTGGAATAAACTGGATGACGAAAATATTAATTCACATTTATGCAACACAGCATAGTGCATTCACCGCTTGCTGAAACAGTGTTTTTCAAAGTGCTCCACTGCTTGTATAAGATCAATATATATATATATATATATATATATATATATATTGATCTTATATATATATATGGCACTATGCCTTATTACAACTTTTGCCATTATCTCATTCTTTGTTGCTTGCAGTTGGACTCGGCTTATAAACCAGTGCATACGGAAATCATTTGCTCACTATAATAGCCCATCTTCTCTAATTTCACCTTTAGGCAGTTACGTGGCCTGAATAATCTTGTTAAGTCGCAAGTTTTGGTTAAAACCATCTACACTAAATCTAGCATCAGAGTTGTAGAAACGCGAATTCGAAGCTACTGAGTTTTTAAAATACTTTTCTTTCTTGTTATAATTCAAAGTTATCGTTAATGCCATTTCTCATTAATTTGACAAAACGGTGTGCTTTGTTTTATCGAACTTTGTACCATTAGGAATTAGCTATGTCTTTAAGTTTATCGGTAGATTGGCCAATCTCAGGTATTATAAACATTATTGTAATAGCATACGTGTAATAAGAAACGTTTGATTAAATATATGATTCCATTGTTTAATTTGAAAACCACAATTACTAGCACGTCTCGACTAGGTCATGTACGACATAGATCCTGATAACACTTATATCATGATGAAACATACTTCGTCTGGGATTTTTGGGCTTAACGCTATTTTTCATCATATGAAAGGTGGCCAAAATACACTGGTAGAGAAAAAACCCTGAGAAAGCCATGGTAGAACTACATACCCACGGGATGTTAATGGCATGATTTGTCAAATACCTACTCCGGTTGAACCAAGCATTTAACCCATGCGCACGTCTGTGAAAGGTCAGTGATGAACGCAAGCAACATAGAACTCTTGGCCATCCGGGAATCCATAGTGAATCAAGAATGATAATCTTTTGTGTGGCAATAAAAAATGTTTTACAAAGTTTGAAGACTAGTTAAATATGGATCTACAGTGTTAAATCCTCATAACGAATCTTGACGACAATCATTCCTGGAGGAAGGTACACTCAAATTGGAATAAAGTGGCCACATCTACATGAAGAGAAGACTTTGTTATAATTGACGGAAACTTTGTTTATAGCGACGGACTATGACCCCTTGAATTGCCTTCACTATACATGTTATCAAAACTTTATATATTGATTTTTCATGTTTCCAGACACCAGCTTCGCAATGAGTATGACACGTTCCTCTTAGCAATGCAGACGAGACACTAAAGGTATTTTACAAGTTAATATTAAGATAAATAGCGTATTCAACGGTATACTCATACTGCACTCTTACACGCTTTTCTTAGAACAATTTCATGAGATTAACAATCATAATAATAAACACTCAACAACAATTCCCAGTGCGTGTATGACAAGACCTGACGAGTGAACTCCCATTGACTGCTTTGAGTTCCTCATTGGAGGCGCTTTTCCTTTTTTCAATACTGACGCCCAGTACCAAACACGCAAAATTATCTAAGATAATTGTTTCATTCACGATGATTCATTTTGTAGAATGTTAATCTCCAATTTCTATTCCAAAGTTCAGCATTATGTCATCAGTACGAAAATCACTTTACTCAATGTATGTCTCCAATCTTTCACTTTAATATTCATGTAACTTATACATGGAATTATATAAAATAATAAAAAAGCCATAAGGATCAGCTACTATTTCAAAGCAAAGAGTTAACATTTCCTAATTTTGTTGATGATTATAACAGAATGCATTTGTGTCGAACTAAACATTAAGTCATATCGCACAACAGTAAATAACTATTCTAGAATACCTTTTCGTCAGTTTCCATCATCGCTTACGTTATGTATACCATTTTCCTTGAGTTGAAAAATATACTAAATTATGATGACTTTAATTGCACATAATTCCTCAAACTGGAGGAATTCCTAACATTTTCTTATGAGACACAAACAATTATCTCAGAGAAATCCAAACATGTTTTGAGTGTATCGTTTTTTTTCTTCAGGATACTCGCAAAATGGTGAGTACAGAATTCTTTGTCTGTACCTTAGCACTAAGATTATTTAGTAGGTTTAATCACTTCAGATGATTAAGGCAACTTTGAGTGTAATTAAATCATCAAATGACATCGAAAATTCCCTATGGCTTAAGAGTCTCCGATAAATTCAGCACTCTGTCTGACAGCATTCTGCATACAAAAGAATTTCATACTAAGATGAAATCTAACATACATTGTTGACAACTCAAATACCGTCAATTATATCGCAAAATTGATGAACAATTTTGATATATGCGACCGCACAGTTCCAAGTCACAAAGGAAGAGTTAAGTATTTATTAAAACCAATGATGTAAATTCATTCCAAACAATAACGCATATTAAATGTTGCTGTGAGTATGCAACTGTTGCGAACAGTTTGACATTCTGGATTGACAGGCAAGGGTATATTAGCTGTCACTCTGGATTGATAGACAAAGGTATTGCTAAAGGCTGTCTTGCTAGTATGGTTATCAGTCATTTTAATAATATATGCAGTCAACTATGGACACCAGCAGAAATTTGTCCGGGGTGTAGGTGGGAGTAAATATCCAATGTTGAACCCTGAAATGTTACGGACGTAGGCCAAAAGATGCTTAAAAGTTATATCGAAAGGGAATATTACAGGAAAGTACCTCCACCCCACCTCCGCTGCTCCTATGTGTGAGAGCCTATATATTCAAGGAGGTCTGGGACTTAAATATTTAAGGAAAGACTTACGAGATTTGGTAAACAAATCTCCAGATGAATGTGAGAAGTATGAATAACTCTTGACACAGTCAATGCAATACTCTATTGAAAGTACATTGAATACTGTTTTCGGTGCCTTTTGTCACTTATATAAATGATCAGCAAGTATTCAGACACTTTCCTTGCAAAAGATTAGAAGTAACATTGATGAAACTGAATAAAGAGGCGACAATGTTGACGAAGACATCATTAACCTACTGGGACTAATACTTGAAACGTGCACACAAAGAAGGTCCAACAATTAGTTTAACTTATAATTTAGTTTTGATACTTAATAACGGTCAGTTGACAACAAGCTGTCCGTTAAAATTTATTGCAAGCGTAATTAGAATGAACCCGCGATTTCAAATGTGATTTTCATCGGCTTAAAACATATATCGTTTTGTCTCTCGTGTACAGTTTGGTGCTGTTGTATCTACAAGGTTTTTATTAAGTCTACTGCCGAAAAGAATATCATCTATCTATCTATCTATCTATCTATCTATCTATCTATCTATCTATCTATCTATCTATCTATCTATCTATCTATCTGTCTGTCTGTCTGTCTGTCTGTCTGTCTATCTATCTATCTATCTATCTATCTATCTATCTATCTATCTATCTATCTATCTATCTATCTATCTATCTATGCTAATGTTGATCCAAAATTATTACCAACACATTGGACTGTAGCATAGTATAAAATAATTATCCGATGAATACTTCATCCTGTGTGTGAACTTCAAACGGTACACGTCCATGGTATTCATTTTCTGATGACGTCTTTGTTTGCACCACGTTTGTTTTTAGGTAATGGTGGCTGACATAAAATCATTTTAAGAGTTTTTTGGGTGGTGGTGGTTAGGGAGAGAGGGCATTGATAGTCCTGGTCATGTAAGCACCGGAAATATTTTAAGGACGACATTCGACGTTCTGAAACTTTTGTATGATTTATCGAAATTATACCTGATCAGGCATGACTTCAGGTGTTCTAGGCTAAATCTTTCCAGTTTTTAACTCATTTAATAGAGACAGCACTGATCTAATCCTATGAGACGGTCACACGAAGGAAAGAAATCCTTGAAAGAGAAATATGTATGCGAAGCACTATTTTCTATCCGTGTATAATTCATTCTGTGTCGAACAAACTGTGTCAAACAAACTAATTAAACATCCTGCCAGAACACCATTAAATGCAGTCTGAGCTCAGCCAAGCCAAATTGTAGTGTAACTATGCTGTACACTAATGTTTTTTCTTGCTCTGATGCCTGCTGTTAGCACCATTGATCAAAATTACTTATTAAACACTCAACACAATGAGATGGTAGGATTGAAATAATTGTAGTTTTATGTTAACACTTAGATGCATGATGTGTTATTTCATTGCTGTATTAATTTTAAAAAATAGATTTACCGGTATGTTTAGTGTTTTAAAATGCTTTTTTTAATATCTACATACCCTAATTCCCCAAATATTAAGCAATGTGGATTTTCATCTAAAATAACCTACAAATATAACTACTGTCACTTATATAAATATAATGATTCTAATAAGCGCTTCACATAAAATACGTCTGGCCGTAGACCTTAAACACATCACATAATCCAAGAAACGTAAGATTACTAAACTTCTGAGCCTTTTCATTGTAACTGTAATATATACCATGCTAATTTGCAAGCCTTCTATTTTTGGCGCCTCCTGTACCTTGACTAGATAACATGATTCAATAACGGTTGCGCCCGCGTCCCGTTCCATACCCGTGACCGGTTCAAATTTGATGTCAAATTATTTTAAACACAACATAGAAATTAGTTAAGTAATTGTATCTGGAGAGAATATATACAGGGGCCCCGAGTGGCCGAGTGGTCTAAAGCGCTGTCCGTTACAGATCACTGCCATCTCACCTCTGTCTGCGTGGGTTCGAGTCTAAGATTCGACTAATGTAGTTATGTGAGAAAGCTTGCCAGTAGCGTCTTGTGTGTCGGTGGTTCTTTCCGGGAGTTTCCGGGTTCTTCCTCCACCATTAATACTGGCCGCAATGTATATCCTATATTGTACTGAAAAAATGGCGTTAAACCATAACAAACAAAAAAACACTGGAGAGAATATTTTAATTTTGGATAGCGTCGTGTTGCTGAAAAGTAAAGTCTTTTCCGAAAAAATACAACTAGGTCACTGCACCATTGATTGCATTCTTTAAATGGAACTGGAAAACTGAGATCAAAATATCCTATTCGAACCAACCAAATCATTACGTTGAAAAAGTCAACCAGAAGCATATTGTTCTAAACATTTGTTAGGACTGATAGACCTCACGGTAAATAGCTGTAACAAGCATTTATTTTCTCTCCATTTTCACTACATGCATACATTTGCTTTTACATCCATACAGGTAATAATTTACGAGGTGAACCATATCAGGCTCCCTTTGGTCTCTTGTCTGAAATCGCAATAAATGTATTTCTCTTAAATTTGAGACCTTTCAAGGATCATTTCAACATGAGCATTAGCAAACGTCCATAAACAAAACGATTTATTGAAATGAACGACCAAGTTCATCCTAAAGTATATATAATGTAGTGCTAATAATATATTGTTCAAGAAGCAAAAAATGTATTGAATATGAATTACAGGACATTTGATTTAAGATATGAGAACGGGTTTTCTGTACTTGGGAATCTTACAAAATGTTTTGGAGTGATACGTTTGAAACTGTCATATTTTGATTGTCCTATCTATTTAACACGTTCTGTCGTTTCTTGCTACAGACAGATACATGCACATAATAACTATTACCATAAAAGCTAAAATATTATTTGTATTAAGCTGTTGTTTAAAACTCGTCTTTTTATACGTGTGCGTGTAATACACCATTGGGAAACAACACGTATTTCCTCTACTATGTATGAGGTTAATATTAGCGACTCTCCCGCTCAGATATTCCTTCGTAATATTATTCAATGAAGACCTGTATTTAATTATGACGAATATATATATATGGTGACTGAGGAAACTTGGACAGTTCTGACCTTATGGGCGATGACAGCTGACAACTTTATACGTTTCAGGATACTTTAAGAGGAGTGTTTACCATCACTACTTCTAAAGCTAACTGTTCTTGGCTGATAATGTAAAAATTCGCTTTTATCCGATGATCTTATCTACTGAAGTACAGAGACGATGAATATTCGGATGAGCCCCAACTTCTTAAGTAAATATAGAGTACTGATATCGCTGACCCTCACGCCAGTGTGCTTTCCTTGTTCATAACTCATAAGCTATACATGCACTAATATACGACATAAACATTCAAGTAATAGTATATCTGGAACATAATTTGGATGGTACACTTATAGCACGAAAAGATCGAATTAACCCGAGATCAAGGGTAGCTTTTGCATTATATAAGAAAATAAAAAGTACTTATTGGGAAGAAAAAAAAATTAAATTCACACTGAAATATAGGGTATTACACATTTTGTTTAGAAATACAATTCACATATATTTACGCGGAAATAAATCACATAGAAGACACAACTACACAACCCTAGAAGAACACTTACTTTAGAGATCTCAAATTCGAACACATGTTGATAACTGCTGACTTTAATTGCACTATATCAGACCAAAATGGAGGGATGTCTGACGTTGTTAAGGCACTTGCCCCCACATTATCCAACCTGATAAAGGAACACTCACTAACGGATACATACAGATTCAAAAATTAAAACGAGGATTAATCTAATATCACACAAGCTATGGATCATTGAGTCTAGACACAATGTACATAAATGACAAAAACCAGGAAAATATCATATACTCTAAACTCCTACCTTTTAAACTAGCAGACCATACTGTTATGGCAATAAAATCCCGAAGCCCACATAACTGGGGAAGGTGACAACGGAAATTAAACAATCAGTTGCTACAGTTGAAAACATATGAGGAAAGGGGACAATGAAAATTAAACAATCAGTTTCTACAATTGAAAACAGCTCAGCAGGAAATTGCTCATAGAGAAAGGGGAAACACAGAAACGACAATAGGGAAATAAACTCCAAATCATATTCACTTTTCACTGCAAAATACCAAACTTTACATTCAGAAGGAATGTCATTACATTATCCACTACCCTGAATCAGCAAACAAAGCTATACAAACGGCACAAAGCGTCCTAAAAACACTAAACAAATAAAACAGGAAATAGACTAAGCGCGGGCAGATTTCACTACATTTACAAAGAAAGGAGGCACCTATATAAAAATGAGATTAAAAATGAGTTAGAACGAAGCAACACAGAAATAAAAGGAGAAAAAGTCCTAAAGCATAGAACAAATATTATTTACATACATTATATGCAAAGTTATACCAATCACAAAATATACCAACAACAAATATAACACATTACATGGAAAATTTAAATTTTAAGAAACTAAGCCAAGATAATACAGATCTCAGCGAAGAACCCATCACGGAATAAGAAATAGTAAATGCAATTAAGTAACTAAAGGACAAATCCCATGACCAGACGGCCTAACCGCTGAATTTGCTAAAGCTCCTAGTACCACTATTTTCCAGGAAATCTTCAAATAAAAAGGTATGTTCCCAGGCATGACACAAGGACTTATTTTTAAAAACCCAAAGAGAATGCAACCGAATTAACAAATTCGCGACCGATCACTTTACTGATCACATACTATAAAGTACTAAGTAATAAAACTGTCCAATAGAACCACGACCACACCTAACGATATAATCAATATAAAGCAAATATGCATAGGTGATGAAAAATCTATTTTAGACAGCACCTAATCATTAAAAATAATTATTGATTTTATTGAAGGTCAAAACATACACTGAAGCAATGCTCATAACAGATTAATAACAGGCTTTCAATAGGGTTGAACAAATGACATACCTTAAATCAAACAATATTTTGGTTTTGGACACATTTGTAAACTGTGGATAGAAATTCTTTACAACAATGTATCAGCAGTATTACAAACTAATGGAGCGATAACAAAATAAATTCTCGATATAGAGAGATCGATGAGATAGGGATGACTTTTACTCTTTGTAATAAGGATCGATTAGCAAAGGATCAAACTACTAAGCAATGAAAATATCAGATATTCCCATTTTCCTTTTCCTAAAAAAGGAAATAAAGATGCTACAGGACTCGGATGACTTTTGCCAATTGCAAGACACAACTTAATATAAACACCTTATGCAAAAATACTATACATATGGAAAAGCATTGGGATTCCAGATAAATGATTGGAAAACCGAAATCGTGATACTCGGCAACCGGCATGGAAACCTTCACGTCTACCGCCTAAGAAAAAGAAATAAGTTAAAACACCTTGCATTTTTTGTGAAAAAAAAACACGAAGCACTTAAATTACCTAATTATACCAAACAAACTAAAAACCAATCACAATTGTGAAGCTCGATGTTTTTTTAACCTTATAGACAGAGAACACAGCTACAAGTTAGTGTCAAAGACTTTGATATGCAGTACATTAGGAAATTCGAGGAGATCCTAAACAAATTCATATGTAATGGAAACTACACAAACCAAGTGAACAGACATTACAAATGGAAAACAAGAAAGGAGGGCTAAACTGCTATATTCTTGCAATCAAACAGACCGCAAACGTAATTAACATCATTAAAAAATCACCAAACCTTGACAAAAGTCCATGGCAAAGCATATGTTTATTTGTTTTGATATATCTTAAATTATTTCTCGAACTCAAATCCTCAAACATTGGATACAAAGTAAAAACAGCACAATCATAGCATACAGAACTAACAAAAAATATGGAGCTTACATGAAGAAAAAAAAACGAACACTTCCATAAAGTTTGTACAAATCAATACAAAACACAAATATAACATTTACATCCAGATGTAAACTGTAAACGAATCTGAAAGAAATGGGAGAAAATAAAGAACAAGATTATATATATATATATATATATATATATATATATATATATATATATATATATATATATATATATATATATATATATATATATATCTACACAACGCATGGTGGACAGGAGTTAAAAGCTTTCTTTAAGAAAATCCTTCCATACATATTACCATGGATCTTATGCATCACGCAATAAAATATCAAACGACTTTTACATTTAGTTTTCCCAAATGCAAAAAATGCAAAGGGATGCCATAAGACAGAAAATTACTTATAAAAATACTTATATCTACAAATGTTATATTATTTGAAAGATATAAGTTTTGTGTCCTGATTTGATTTTCGCATTTTTCCTTTACATTTTTTCAGTATTTGTCACTGCATGAAATTTTCAGCGAGTCGTTTCAATCCACTTGAAATATCCGATGAGTCTTTTCAGTTCATTTTCAAAGATCTTTATATATGATCCAGATAATTTATGTAGATATAAATCGTTTGTTTAAATTTATGTTGGAAGTGTAAATTCGGGAATATATAAAAACAAGGACACAAGAGCTAGCCTCTTTTAGGAGTAGTTTAGATTATATTACTTCCATGGCAGTTCCGTGTTGGGTACCAAAACATTTATTTAGAGTTTGGATAGATTTGTTTATAGTAATAACTCTCTCATCTTCACACCTACACAACCCCAAGCCATAATTGTTTACTTTATTGTGGAAATGTACTGGCACCCCATATTAGATAAAATCGTTTCATTCTAATTAGAGCGACTGCCTTCCATTTGTATTAATTGCTACCTAAAGATTTGTACCATCCTCTCTTGCCAGTTGTCTGTATGTTTCAAGAGTTCGTGTAGTTTATATTTTGATGCACCAATATTACATCATATATATATATATATATATATATACATATATATATATATATATATATATATATATATATATATATATGGATGTACTGAATGTAAAAACGTAGGTAACATTGTGTGCGTGGCAATGTTGGGTGTGTAGCATAGAGAAATTGTATATCGCAATTAAGATGAGACAAATATACTGCTTTAAGTTCGAATCAATGTTATTGTATATCCGAACACGACATTATTGTACTTTTTTCGAGTATTGATTTACTCTGCTTCTCCAGTGATGGCAGGATCCGATAAATGAGAACTGTATTGCTCTTACCGGCGATAGCAAGTTGTATTGAAGTGTGATTCTAAATTCTTCAACTCATTTCTGAAGAAGGTCAACAATCCGCTCGTGGTATCCGGGAGCCTGTCAAGTAGCCATCACTTCAAAAGGTCATCACTGTCCATAATTTGTCCATCATAGTCGTTATCGACGGACAGTACAAATTTGCTTTGTATTTGTGTTCAGGTAACTATTCCACTAGAGCGAGAATAAACGAGGGGTTGGAGGGTGTAGTTCTGTTACTTACAGGTAAAACAAGAAAAAGAGAGCAAGGGATGTCTTTTGACATTATTTTGCATATATACATGTTCTTTAAAGACCAATCTTATTAAAATCAAATAAAATATACGTTATCGTTTGTGGCCATACCTTTATCTGTGTGTGTGTGCGCGCGCTTGAGTGCGTCATAGGTAAGGTACAAAGTGGACCAATATTATAAAACAGCTACCTGCCATGCCTATAAATTCTACCAAGAAATGAAACTTGTCAACTGCTTAGCATAATCAGTTGTCAAACATATCAGATGTCCAAGTTTAAGTGACCATTACACGAACTTAATATATTTCTTGTTACAGTTTATTGTATTCGTAGCATATACTAAAATAATTTTTCTCTTTTTCCCCGTAACTTTCTTTTGAAGGGCCTTAGAAGTTACCTAAATATTTAATATATATTTTATTATGACTACAAAAAGGATCGCGTACTGCATCAATTCCAAATCCTACGTATTCAAATGTAATGTTTTTGTCCAAGTTAGAGTTAAGGAAAAAATAAAAATGTCGCTCATGAAACCAATTGCCGATTCAGCCGCATTCTAGTAACAAGCATCAACAAAACAAATTTTGCACAGCTACGAACGTACGGAAGAATAACAAAGCTTACAAAATGTTCAATGCTATAATTTGCACATAAGAAGTTAACTAGTGCACCTTAGATAACATCCTGGTGAGAATGTATGTACCGGGTAGTGCATTTCTAGTGCTTTGTCCACAGCGTTCACAAAAGGCACAACACTCATAGAGCACCTTTGATTTACATTACAAATATATTTGCTTTAGCAAATGTTTAACATTGTCAACATCCTTGAAATAGTAACATGTCCTGACTGATTTGATTTGTTGTTCACTTGTTCATTGTGAAGTATCGAATTTTTAAAAAGCATTGAACCTTAAAGTTGGATGCACTGTGCATTAAGATTTTTCACCTGTAGACCGCAGATTCTTTGTGAAGAGTCATTCCGAAGTTTGTTCTTACTTTCTTGCATGTCAGTGTTAAAACATCAATGGGGCTAGTCTTCCGATTCAATTAAATTGAGCAGATATACTAACACGGTTTTGAGAAAGAGACCTTTGAAATTCCGATAAGTGTAAAATAGTCATTCTTCAAAGGGAACAGTTCTATAACGTAGTTCAGATATATTGACTAACTAAACAAACGATTGTCCTAGGAAAACGTTTTAGTAACCACTGCTTATGATTGGCCGAGTGAAATTAAGGCGTCTAACTTGGATGTAACGTGGATTTAAAGTGACAACCTTGATCGAAATAATCAGAAATGTTCTGAGAAAAAGAAGTTTGGCTCCGAGGTGGCCTAGGTGGCCTCGTTAAACGAGAAAGGGACTAGGTGTCTGTCTTGTGAGAACGACAGGATTTAGTGCTGAACGCACAAGTTCTGAACTTAACAGCATTAAGGAAACAACAGTTTTCATAGAAAGAGGGAGACTCGACAAAACGAAGTCCGAAAAAAAAGACGTGACGAGTGTAGTCCGAAAGGGGTAACTGACTATTTCAAAGTAAAATCTAGCACGAGGCAATCGGAATAGGAAAACTTGAGGGAAAAGGAAACATTGGAACACGGCCCAGAGGACGGTGATACCATCAGTTGTAAGCATTGGGCTCTTTTCACCACTCGTTAAGATGATGAAATAAATCCAACTTAAACAACGCTATAAAATCCTGTAGATATCATTTATGTGAAATTTAAATTGCCACTATTGATTTGTTTCATTAATGTTTTATCTTATCTAAAACTACTCGTATTGCATTTTGGCTTTCCAATAATCTTGCCCAATTATCTACTGGTATTCCATCTTTTCGCTCACACCGTGTCATAATATTGAGCGATGTCATTCCCTAGATAACGAAGCTAATTCCAATTACCACCCCTTTACTAAGAGGAAGACTTAACATACATTTACCCGGTCGTCTATTTGTTAATTCTATTTCTGCGATAACATTTTATTATCAATGTGATATATTATATATACTCATAGATTCATTTATTACATTGTTTCATCCGAGCATGTAGGTAAATTTATTTGTTGATCCAAAGAATCAATTGTTTATAGACTCGAGTTGAGGTACCAAATTAATATATGTTTTGGAATACACGTATTGTTTTCTTTATTCTTTCAGATGTCACATGTTTTCACATCATATTTTAACAGTTACATTTGTTCGCAAGTAAAACAGGTAAAACGTTAAAACAAGAAACAAGGCAGTTTAAATGGCGCTACTTGTTTTCGTGCAAACCTAGAGGAAATTCGTGTATTAATATTAGACTTACAGCGTTCGCTTCCAAGTGGTGAGAAATGCAGCTCATATTACTAAATATTTGCTGCATTTGTCGCAGATGAATTCATGTACTGAAATATTGGTGTATGTATTTAGTTTCTTTCGAGGAAGCATGATGATACAAACATATCCCATTACTGCCGATAGCGCGTTGTCGTATGAGTGAAATATTTGTATAATGTTTTTGCCCTGTAAAGACATACCATCCTCATGGCACTGCATCTGATGAACACTTCTCTAAAACGTATCTCTTCTATAGTGTTTAGTCCAAACAAACGAGTATATTATATGCATCAATAATTTTGATAACAAAAGTAAAATAATTTAATTCTTAAAGAGAAATTTTAGTTATAAAGGTAGATTATAATTATATTTAAGAACGACACGTATCAATACATGATTTGATCATTGCACAAGAAAACATAAAGGAGTTTAATGACTTGGATCTCACAATTCTAATCTACGCCAGTTGTGATGAAGAGGAAAAATGAAAATGATGATGATAATGGGGTGGTCTTCCAATCCCCAATTTCTCTTTCATTTTGGGATATATGACGATAGTATTTTCTCAGTAATGCAAATGTATTAAATTTTATTCATTATTATTTAACACTACAAGACATTATCAAACTTCATTATCTAAATTCTAAAATTATTAGGTTTTTCAAATTTCTATATTCTAAGGTAAATCTCATTCACTCACTTTAGAGTTTGGAACTGCTATTGCAATGATTCATTGATTGATTGATTTTTAACGGCGCACCAGCACTTTTAGGCAATTTAGCGCCATACAATATGTTGTATGTATAAATGTTTAAAAATACTAAAAGGTTTAATATCGACCAGCGATATCAAAATCAAAAGTTCCAAGTAAAATGGTAAGATATTGGTAACAGTAAAATATGAAGCTTCCCAATCAACGGGAGATGTAAATTGTGTATTTTAATGAGTACTGATGGAAAGATGTTGAAAAAAAGGGGTGGTCATTAGATTAGATATAAATGCTCTTGGTTATGACATAAAAGTTATAGTTTAAAATAAGATTTAATTCCTTCAGGAAATCTAATATACAAGTGATATGTATAGTATCAAAAAGTTCTTTCATGTCATGTACATTATAATACTTATCACGCGTAGATTGCAGGTCGGAACACACTGTTATAAATTGCATAATAGAGAATTGTTCATTGAAAGTAACGCACTCTGGTGGATCGTCACCTTTTAGTCTGTAGGAGTGGGTTTTGTATATATGACCAATTCTGATTCTTGCAATGACTACCTCATCCCTATGGATGGTTCTGTAGGAAGGAGTCCATTATCCCAGGGTTCGTTTGATGGCGTGAAGTTTGTTTTTTACTGCATCATTCCATGATGCCTGCCACTTCTGGCGAAGGTGTGTTTTGATTCGAGGTTTAAAATCAGTAAATGGTAAATTTAAATCAGATGGTTCTTCGGATAGAGCCATTTTAGCAGCGCGATCTACTTTTATTACAATAAGTGGAATGCAGCAATACCTTGCATTATATATATATATATATATATATATATATATATATATATATATATATATATATAGCAAAACCAGTTATCAGTTGCACATAGCAATTCTGGTATATATAAAATCCAATTTATTATAGAACACAAGTAAAACAGAAATAGAAAATGAATACAATATTAATATGAAACATCTAAAACACTAATAAGTCCATAGATAATTACATACTTAAACAAAAGATGCATTTTATCAGGGCTATACGGCACATACTGGGTTGTGAGAGATTTTGAGGGTCATCATAAGATACCAGGACAGGCACTTGAAGTTGTTAACAAGCGGTATCATTTGCCGGACAGTACTTACAGGATAGGGTTCATTCCTTTTATCCTTGACCTGCAACGTATACACCACGGTAGTTAGAAGTTATTTTTTGCTGCAGACGATTATATTTTTAATTTTTCTTAAAATTTCAACAGTTGTTAATTTCACTAAAATAGTTTTCATACAATACAATTTCAATGACCAGAAAATTTCACAATCATAACTTCATAAACGATAAGACGTCCTAAATAATAAATTCAGGAATTCTCCTGCAAATATGCTGTAAAATAGACATTTTATCACGAATATATAATGTCTTACCTATTTGATATCGGTTTTGGCTGAAATGGTGAAAGACAGCTGCTAGGATCTTTTTTGTTCATCTTTGGTATTACTCTCACGGGTACAAAACCTCGACTTCCTTCATCCGAGCCATACATGTAATGTAACATATTTCATATTCTTTCTTTCAATCTTATATTTTGCTTTCAGAATATATTGTGTTAACAGAACGTTTTAAGGAATCAGTAATAAACAGAACCGTGATATGGTGATAACTATACAAATTGTTAAACAGAAAGAAAACAAACATACACGACTTAGTTTCACCTTGTTTACTGCTCATCCATCTACTTCGTTTGAGGTGTTTTAATTCGTCTTTATATCTTTAGGTTTTCTTTGTCATTTTTTACATACCATGAGTTATCCATTCTGATAAAGACGTTTAGGTTTCCGTCACTAGAAGAGAATATCATGTTTGATATAATATGTACAGATCAATATTACTTACATATTATATATTTGCTATCGTTTCCTAGTTCTGAAGAGCAGAAACTAAAAGTAACTGTAGTATAAGGTTTAGTAATGTATTTAATGTTGAATGAAGGCAGTGCATTCCATCCGATGTATTGTGACATTTAATTTATTAATTGGTATTTAATTGATTTTTTTACTGATCACTATCAATAAACATAACGATATTTGTGAAGATGTCAGCCATATATTTTCTATTTTTCATGAGCTGAAAAGCCTGATTTATTGCTGTACTGTATGCATCATAATAATATTAGCTTAAGATATTAATTTTCTGGAACGTTTTCATACATACATACATACATACATACATACATACATACATACATACATACATACATACATACATACATAAACGCATAAACGCACACACACACATACCTACGCACATACAAACATACAAACATACATACATACATACATAGATACATACATACATACATACATACATACATACATACATACATACATACATACATACATACATACATACATGCATGCATGCATGCATGCATGCATGCATGCATGCATGCATGCATGCATGCATACATACATACATACATACATACATACATACATACATACATACATACATACATACATACATACATACATACATACATACATACATACATACATAAACGCACACACACACATACACACACATACCTATGCACATACAAACATACATACATACATACATACATACATACATACATACATACATACATACATACATACATACATACATACATACATACATACATACATACATACATAAACGCACACACACACATACACACACATACCTACGCACATACATACATACATACATACATACATACATACATACATACATACATACATACATACATACATACATACATACATACATACATACATACATACATACATACATACATACATACATACATATACATACATACATGCATCTAGGCATTCAAAGTTTGATGAACGCAAACATATCTCTTTGGTATTTGTCGTTTTTAGAATCCAATTTAGCCAACATCAGAAGTTTATGAATCGCTTAGGTAGAAGATACAATTACGATAATCGAATAATCCTTTTGTCTTGCACTTGAATCAATTACGGGACAGTAAACAAACAATAAGGATGTATTTTATCAGAGATCTTCGTAAAGTTTCTATTCGATCAGCTCTATTGAAGTGTCGTATCTTTTGGTTTGTACATCCGGATGAAGTTTGTATAAAAAGCTCCAAGCCGCTGATATTGTGTCATACTCCCTTGGTCCTCCTGGAATCCGGGTCATGCATCGAATCTCGATTTTCATCTTGCTGGTAGGTGTTTGGTTGGGTGTCACAGCAGGACGGTTTGTTCAGCATGACAGAGAAATCCGCAAAGAAGATGAAGGTAAGATGTGGCATTCTTTATTTTGACATTATTGCACGAAACTAATCTAACCCCTATTCTATCAGTGACTCAAAATGCGCTCCCCTCTTCCGTAGCGTCGAAGCATTCATTTTTTGAGATTTGTTTCGTTTGTTTTATTTCTTGTCAGATATTGCGAAAGCGTTGTTAACATTTGCTTCTTGCTTGACCTGGAAATAGAAACTTCAGTCAGAAAAAAGTACAACGTCACAGACCATATATTGCATGTTACAGGAACCTTATGAGTTAGGTAATGTTGGTGTGCCGACATAAAATATTAAAAGATAAATTATTTCAAGAAAAGAACATTTTATATGATGCTACAATTTGACAGGAAATCAGAAGATCATATATCTCTTGCTCACTGATACAGGAAGAAAATCACCCGCTTATTATGATCATGTTGAAACCTTTACTTGCCAGTAAATACAGCTAAACACTAATTTAAATTTTATGAAGTGAATGCCGAATGAAATAAAAAAGTTTTATTTGGAGAGAGAGAGAGAGAGAGAGAGAGAGAGAGAGAGAGAGAGAGAGAGAGAGAGAGAGAGCGGTGGGGGTGAGGTGGGGCTGGTAAACCTTTTATGAATCTCTGTTTGATAAATGTAGAGATATGAACTATAACTTACATAATTAAATACATTAGTATGGCAATATCAGTTGCATTACAGTCACTTTATTCTTAAACATTTAGTATTCACATTAATTCCATATCAAGCGTTTTTATGTTAGATAATTAGTTTATTGAATTATGTATTTTGATGGAGTGTTAGTTTCTAGTTAAATAAACATTTCACGTTTATTATATTATTGTCATAAAGTGCATTGGCATCTCGGCATTGAATGCTGTTAGAAAGTCCTCACTATTTGTATACGCTTTGTATGGGTCTCTCGGAAGTGAACGTTGTTAGAAAGTCCTCACTATTTGTATACACTATGTGTGGGCCTCTCGGCATTGAATATTGTTAGAAAGTCCTCACTATTTGTATACACTATGTGTGGGCCTCTCGGCAGTGAATGTTGTTAGAAAGTCCTCACTATTTGTATACATTATGTATCATCCGACTATATTATTATCATTAAAACTTGAGATATTTAATTATGTTCAGCATACATGTATTTAAAATGTTTTAAACTTGTCCTAATATTTTTATTAAAAATATGTTTTCAATAGACATGATTCAGTTTATTGAGGGTGCGTTGTCTTCTGATTCGGATGACGAGATGGATGCAGTTATCATTATTGCCTTATTGAGAGGGGAAATCTCTCTGGAGGAATTACTCGGGGAGGGATTTCTCCAGGAACTCGAGGCTAAATTGGTAGACGGCTCATTAATGGATAGTAGCTGGTCAAAATGCCTGTCAATCGACGAAAGTATTTTAGGATTTAGAATCAATACTCAAGGTAAGTTCCGAACATGTTTAATTTTTAAAAATAATAAATATTAGTAGTGGAATAGTTATTTGTTAAAATCGATTATAATTTTTGGCAATAATATTTAAGGCCTTTTATCCGCATGTATCTCAATCATAGCCAGCTTTAAAGCATAACTATAAACAAATCAATTCAAACTTAATTTATTATATATTTTATAAAATAGAATAGGAGAAGAAAATTGTTATAGCCTCAGCAGTACCTATATTATCGCCAAATTAGATAAATGCGTTACGTTACTGCAAAAGTTTTATATCTACCATATTTTTGAATGCTTCAGTTGTTTTCTTTTTTTCTGTTTTTTTCTTTCTCTTTGAACGACATCGTGTCTTTAATTCGCAAGATGTTTGTATAGATTTTTATAATCAGCGAGGAGGTGCTATAATACAAATTCATAAAAACTAACTCCATGCAACAAATTATAGATTGCAAATACTTACCAATTTCTAGCGGTTTAACTTACATTATCGGTTTATATTTGATTATCATATCAACAGTGCAGTACACACTTGTCACACCGTCTACAACAAACTGTTTTGAACCTTTCATATTTTAATACGTTTGCAGAAACTTTTCATGTGGCGCAGTTTACACGGTATATAAATCCATTCGAAGCAAGGAAAACTAGCTTGTTACTGAAATACAACTCTGATCTTTATTTTGTGATTTCTGAAAAGTCGATTTGTGTCAATGGAAATGTCGGTCATGTAACTCATTCGCTTCATATGAAAGGCTGGATATACGTTATATACGTGTTCGTGCTGCTTTTGCTATTACCTCTTTAGCATATTGGTGTCAATCAATTTGAAATGATTGGTTTGACTGATTGAAGTTTTACCGTCATATAAAGTTTACAAACTGCTTACACTTATTTGACTCATTCAATTGTACCGTGTGTACATGCTAATCTAACAAAATTAGAAGATAAAATTTTTAGCCAGCCTGATGTATTAGATCTCAGGGAAAGAAAAGAAAGATGCGAAAATCACCAAATCTTTTGCATAAGGTTAATGTTCTAAATATTTCTTTAAAAAACAAGAAGCAATCGAATCAGAAATGACTTTAGTGCTTCAATGTTTTTGACAACGTGTGCATTATAAACAACAAGGACGCACCTAACCGGTTAAATGTGTCTGATATCAAAACGAAATTCGCTCTAGAAGCAAGCCTTTGTCTTTATCAGTAATAAAAGCGTGATATACCACTTACATCACATCAAAGCCAGTTTAAGTCCACATTTCGGTGCTTAAATAATCATTATCGCATACAAACAGCAATGTTGTTAGCAGCAGAAACACAAGGAACATAAAAAATGGTGTTAATAACTATTACTACTGCTACTACTATTACTACTAATTATAATAATAATAATAATTTCAGTATGTGTAATTGTCGAGTGGCTGTCGACAAATATCGGCTTCCGAGTAACAATCAAAATTGGAACATATACATTCAGCAAAGAGATCTCAGGTAGGTTGTTCTCTCCCTGTCTGTATGTCTGTCTGTCTCTCAACACTTGCACAAAATTACTAATTACATGACGCAGTGAGACAAAAGGCAGCAATAATATATATCTTGCACGGTCATTCTGTCGTAGTTTTCCAGGTTCTTGTCGAATGTCAGTACAGTAGACAAATCCCATGCACAGAAATTGTCAATGCATCTTCGCTTAGGTCTTAAACTTCCATTTACATTGCCAGTAATATTTTGGCAGTAGTTTCAGACCCATTCACGTTAGGCATTGTTAGGATCAGTTCAGTTCAGGTTTATATTCCAGACCAGATGTCGAAATGTTTTGACAGTATCTCTACCTTTCCCATTTATCTTTTGCAGAAATGACAATAAAAAAACCTGACGCTCTAGTTTATATATAAGGTAAAAGGATTCATTAATAATAATAACGATAATTTCCGATTGGAAGCGTTTTCATATAAAGTAGACATAATAAGGTCGGAATTGATATGGAACTAGCACTATATTTGTATTATTATAAGACATTTAAAGTCCAGTAAGAACGTGTTTCATATTACGTCGGATCAATAGAAATTCCGTTCCGAACGTCTAAATTATCACATGGTTCTCAGTGCTTTTACCTGTAAACAGTTTTAACTGGAATATGTTTGAATAAAATGGAAAATACATCAATCAAGGGCACAAAAATAAATCAAATGTGTGTGATGCGTTTAAATTGTCTGATAGTAGATATTTCAGATAATAAGCAAAATTGCTATACTTAGAAGCAATGTTATATTTATAATACAGACCAAAATAAGAATAATTAGTTCTTCCCTTTTACACAGAAGGGCAAACTAAATAGTTTTGTAGATATTTTAACGTTGAAGGAATTCATGCAGTGTATAAATCGTACTAGTACCATCGGCAATGATGGGTTCAACTTTCAAAACCTACGGGTTAAAAGATCATACGTTACAATGTTTCCATTATTGCAGATGATGTGGGTAAAAAAGAAACTCAGACGTGTCAGCTAGTTCCAAACATCCATCCCATGACTGACGAATTTATTAAAGCATTATTTTCAAGAACTATCTAGTGCAATGTTTGTTACGACGTTGAGAAATATAATAGTAAATTTGGTTCTCGTTTCTAATGTTTTAAGTCTGATTTTTTTGTTTGCTTTCTCCAGTAAGCAATCCCCCAAAGCTCTGCTATGGAATCCCTGGCGTCAGCTTCGTCAAGGCATGTATTCAGTTCTACAACATCAACATATCGAATAAGTCTGGATGCGTAAAGCTCTCCATCTCATTTTTCTCGTGGAACATCGGCTGCTTTGATTTTGTGAAGATGCGAGAAGAGAGGCTCTTGCAACAATATCTTTCAGCTCGTTCATTCATAGCCAGCAGAAAACCAATGACTAGGCCTTGAAAGTTGTATCCAAGACTAAACAGCGACGAACATTTCGGGGCTCAACCACCCACACTGGTTAAAATTGGCAAAAGCTCCTGTCCTAAATTGTAACCGACGTGTTTACTCTACAGAACTGTATTCTTCATGTGTATTTGTTATTTAAATAAAAAAGCAGTATTTCAAACTTCTTTTCTTGCTATAAACGTAAGTGTTGGAAAAATATATAATAATCGGCTGATGTCTTTTGGTCATTTTTTAAAGTTAAAAGTCTAGCCTAGTTCAATCACATACCCTGAGTATATATTGCAAGACGTAAAGTAGCATAAAAGATTAAATACAATACATATATTAAGTGGCTCTGCCATATCTCTCTCTCTCTCTCTCTCTCTATATATATATATATATATATATATATATATATGTGTGTGTGTGTGTGTGTGTGTGTGTGTGTGTGTTAGAGAGATACAGAGAGACAGACATTCAGACAAATAGACAGTCAGAGACAGAGCATTCTTGGAAATATATTTGCAGTATTGTGATTTGGAAGCACTGAGTATTCTTCGTTCATACCTGGAATACACTAAAAAACCTATATATCTGAAAATAGTGACCAACAGCTAGATGATAACACTGCATTGAAATAAAAAAGAGATGATAACAGTGCGCTAAAACAAACTCAACACTAATCGTTTGTATTTTTGTACACCAATGACCTTGATATATCATAAAAATAGATGATAATACAGCGCTAAAAAGTGATGATAACACTGCATGAAAATAGAATAAATATGAAAACATAATCAATAATAAAATGATTCAATAACATACATTATATCGTGTAATAACTATTAGATATTAATAATCTTATTATTAATAAATAACATGGCCGGTGTTTGATGTACATTTGGAAATTGTATAAATTACGTAGAATAAAATATATATTTGGTTTACGTCGTATCTTGTTTAATTATGTAGGGCATGCCACCCGAGGTTCAATTACACTGACAGAGTTTTTACGATAATATATTTACCAATGCCAGGAAGAATACGTATCACGCCAAAACGTATCAAGGGCAATTCTGTACTGGAACGAAACCACATCCTTAATGATTCATTTTTAAGTCACATATGTTCAAACTCTCACTTTAGACTGCTCCTATTATTAATGAATGTTTATTTTTCACGAAAGTTATTGTTTATTAAATGAAATCAGATTCCTGATGAGTAATATATTAATTAAACCACATTAGTGAAGCATCTGATGAATAATATATTAATTAAACCACATTAGTGTAGCGTCTGATGAGTAATATATTAATTAAACCACATTAGTGTAGCATCCAAAGGCGCATGATATTTCACTTACATTTTCTTGTTACAATAAAAGTTATCTATGCATCGGACAGAACAATCAATTGAGATTCTCTTGTTTATGTTACTCTTGTTAATGATAATGAATCGACAATATTCACGGATTAGTGTTGATACTGGCAAATAAATAATGAGGTTAAATTAATTTTCTTTCCCTTCAGGAAATGCTGATTTTAGCTAGAAAATTGATTGTAGAGGATTTTTCTCATTTTGTAGTCACGGTTTGGTTGATATCTATCTGTTTGTATGAATATGAGAAATTCCCATGAATGTGCTCCTTGCAATGTATTTCTTGAGAACGATTTAAATATCTTGATTGGTCAGTAATTTTAAAATACTTGCAAGGTTCCTATGGAGACCTTAAAGATATTTAAACATAGATGTATTGAGTACTGTGAAGAACAATTAGTTAGTAGATTTATGACGCACGCTTAACTGACGCTCCCTGAATACATGACTAATATATACCGTGGAATATACATTCCAGCAAGCGAGAACAAACAATGCAAACTGAGAATGAATTGATATAAAGTACAATTACTCTTTTGAAGCCACAATGTAACAAACATATACACCTCTTTCCCAGTCCACAAAAATGTACGTACATAGATGGATGGATGGATAGATGGATGGATGTACTTATGTATGTATGTATGTATGTATGTATGTATGTATGTATGTATGTATGTATGTATGTATGTATGTATGTATGTATGTATGTATGTATGTATGTATGCGTGTGTGTGTGTGTGTGTGTGTGTGTGTGTGTGTGAACAGACGTACGTATGTATGTATGTATGTATGTATGTATGTATGTATGTATGTATGTATGTATGTATGTATGTATGTATGTATGTATGTATGTATGTATGTATATATGTACGGACGTACGTACGGATGTATGGATGGATGGATGGATGGATGTTTGTGTATGTATGTATGTATGTATGTATGTATGTATGTATGTATGTATGTATGTATGTATGTATGTATGAATGTATGTATGTATGGATGTATGGATGGATGGATGGATGGATTGATGGATGGATGTGTGTACATATGTATGTATGGATGTATGTATGTATGTTTGTATGTATGTATGTATGTATGTATGTATGTATGTATGTATGTATGTATGTATGTATGTATGTATGTATGGATGGATGGATGGATGGATGGATGGATGGATGGATGGATGGATGGATGGATGGATTGTAACGTCTCCCTCTAAGAAAGAGGGGTAGTTAAGTGGATTTAGAAACGTTATCTAGGGAATGACCATTCTCGATAGTATAACCCGGTGCGAATGAAAGATAAAATATCCACAGACAGCTGCGTAAGTTTTTTGGGAAGAAGTAATGCAATACGAGCCCTTTTTTACAAGACAAATAATTCATTTAATCCAACAAATTAATAGTGGTAAGTTCAATTACCTTTAATGATATCAGCAAGAGTTAATAGCAGTGTATGATTCGGATTTATTTCATCATAATAACGGATGGTGAAAAGAGCAGAATTTCCACTAATGATTGCACTACCTTCCTCTTGACCGTGTTCCAACGTTTCCTATTTGTTCAAGTCTTCAGTTTTTCCGATTGCCTCCTCCTTCTTGGACTTCCAAGATTTTCCTTTGTTCTCGTCACTTCAACCTTTCTGATTTCACTTGTAACTTCTCTTTTTTAGGACTCCGTCTTCGGACTGTCAAGTCTCAAACTTCCTTCGAAACCCGTTTAAGTAAATAACAAAAGTATCCCTGAATCGCGATATGTACCACTTTCTAGATGTGCACACAATCCCTTCATTTACGTTACTTAGAACACTCTAGCTATGCAGACACTGCGTAAAGCCTACATTCGGTACTACCTAGCATTAATTACCATGTGACTTCTCTATGGAACATTTACCTATGCTACTACATGTTCGATTACTACGTCATACAGTTCACAGATCCTTACTCCATTCCAGATTATTTACACGTTACAAAAGCAAATATAAGAGGTAGTTATGTTTAATCTACGATAATCAGTATCGTCCTAACATCGGAAATATTTTCATATTTATTCTTATAATCATTCCGAATCTTTCAAATATGGAAATTTAAATCGCTTGCAATTAACTCTGCAAATGAACTAATAACTGTAAAATTAAAGATAAGTTACAATGAAACTCTAGCAACAACACATTTCCATGAAATCGAATAAAATCAATTGCATAACAACTCCAGCATCAACAATTTCCATGAAATTGAATAAGATAAATTGCATAACAACTCTAGCATCAACAAATTTCCATGAAAACGAAAAAACGGTACATAATATGGAACCTAATCATATCATGCATATTTGCATATAACAAACAATAAAAAAACCAATATTACATGAAATTACTATTAAGTATCTTAATGCTGTTAACTTTAGAACATGTGCATCCAGTAATGAACTCCGTCTCAAAGCCAACATTCCCTCTGACAATTTTTGACTACATAATTTTGATCAATGCTGTTACTTTAAATTCACATTACTTTCAAGGTGGACGCCTTTATTTCCTTCGGCCAATCGCAAGCAGTGGTTTCTAAAACATTTCCGTTGCCAATAGTTTGTTTCGTCCATCGGAATTTCTTAACTTTGTTATGCAACGTTTCCCTTTGAATAATACTTATTTAACACGGATCGAAAGTTTAGCTGTCCCTTTATCAAACCGGTTTAAGATATCTGGTCAATTTAATTGAATCGGAACAATGACACCTTTGAAGTTTTAACACTCACGTGGATGAAATTAACAATATGACAACAATGACCACTTTCAAATACTCCCTTGGTCTAAATGTGAAAAAAAATCGGTGCGTCTAACTTTACGGTTCACTGCTTATTCATAGATCGATACTTCACAGTTTGTATGTATGTATGTTGTATATTGTTTGTATGTATGCATGCATTCATGCATGAGTGCGTGCGTGCGTGCGTATGTATGATTGTATATATGTATGAATGCACGCACGTATGTACGTACGCTGACACGCAGGCACTCACGAATAGACGGACGGACGGACGGATGTACCATACAAAAGTAATTTTGCAGGTATTGTGAGTCCAAAGATTAGCTTATTTATTAAAATTCTCAAATCTGTTAATTAGTTGTCTCATCGGTATCCTTAAATCTGTCAAAACGCGTACCTCTCCGACCGATTCTAAAAGATTGACGCAGGTACTTAGTATAAATTAGGAAACCGTTCATTATAAATTCTACACTTATTAGAGGAAATTTAGTTTGAATGATATATGATTTTATAAAGCTTGTATGCTCGCAGACGAGTATTGACACATGTGAGTATTGGCACATATTTGTGCCAGTTGCAACTTTTTCTTTGTTCTTATAATCCCCATTTTAGCTTGACGGGTTCAGTTCAACAATGTAATATGCATAACAACAGAACAAAGACTTCAAGCGCACACTACTCAAGGTTACTGTTTCATGCAGCCTCTTTCACGTGCATGTGAACAGAACAGATTTCAAACGCAGACGAAATTTACGTAAATGTTAGCTATTGCTTCTTTTGAAAAAAAATAAAGTTATTTTGATTATTGATGTAACTCGCGAAGTTAAAGTCAACGTATGATTTAGTCTAGCATTTATCGTTTTACTTACTTTAGCAGATAGCGATGATTGGAATAATCATTTCAGCAGTGAAGACGGTTGGAAGCGGGGTAGGGGGTGTAGGCAAAACTCTTTAACATTTCTTTCCTTAGATTGTGCATGGATATATAACATGTATCATATATATTTCTACGTAGCTTATGTACTCCTATTTAAACATCAATTATAGATAAAACTAATAAGAGTTAATTAGGACGTAACATACTACTGCTACATAAAGCGCACATCGTAAATGTAATTTACACTCAGTATAGAGTACTGACATTTGTTTCAGTTGAATAGGTTAATTCTGAAGATATCAGAGTCACTGTCAAGTTGCGTACGAACTACATTAAGTAGATATTGTTTAGAAAGAAAATCTACGGTTGTCACACTTATAGACATATCTAGATGTTGGTTACGGATAGTGGAATAATAATGGACATTGATAACGCCAAATGCGCTGCTGTCTGCACCGATTCATCTTCTTATATGCCACCTTAACAAAAGAATCGGTAATTCAAGAAAACAATTCTTAAGGAGAGATATTTTGTAGATATTTCAAAACGCAAGCATTTCGTTCCACTAACTAGATCAAAAGTGGCAAGTAAAGTTGCCTTTATGTGTGAACATGCCTTTGGTTTGGGTTGAAATGGGGATTTAACAGTGATATAAAGGAACACAAACAATAACAAAGTATCATATTAAATTACTACATAAATGAAAGTGGAACTTTTTTTATTCAGACTAATCTGATATAAGGGTAGAAGTTTGACTTTGGAAGGTATTCGATGTCGGTTTAGATATTTCTGATAAAAGCTAGAAAAGATTACTCTAGAACACAGCTCAACCTTATCATGGCAGATTCTACCATTACAGCAGGTCATACTGATTAAACTCATACAATACGCTTTTAAAATTGTATATGTGTTATATCCGCAGGCGAAACCTGTAAAAAAGACTATATTTTATCGCATCCGTTTATGTGTATTATCTTGTTTTCCATTGTCAATAATTGGATTTATATATGCATATATCATTTGACTCATTTTTACCACTAGACTTGCTGTTGTATATTAAACAACACACTGCACGTATTTCAATTTTGTATTGAAGATAATCATAAATTTCAATATATTTACGTACTCAAAACTAACAGCGGTTAACGGCGTGTCATTTCGCACTGACTGACCTAGCTTATATACAGCCTTACTGTCCGGTTAAGAGACAAAAGGCCGTTCTTGCAAGTGTTATTTTGTAAAACAAAATTAATATTCCCATTATCATTGCTAAGGATATTTATATTCTAGATTAAACTTCAATAATAATAATAATAATAATAATAATAATAATAATAATAATAATAATGTTGAGAACTTTGTATAGCGCCTAATCTTTAAAAGCTCTAAGCGCTTTAGACAGCACCTATGATATAAAAGAACATATATAATGATATTACTACTACAACAAACAGTACCATGAAATTCGTACATCAAAACATGCTGAAAATATCTGAGGTAGGAAATATTAGTGTCTTTAAGTTTGTTATCTATATGTCTTTGTGTTTATGGTCAGCTGGCAATACTTCGTTCCACGTTGCTGTAACCTGGTATGCATTAGAACTTTGTCCAAATGACGTCGCTTTCATAGTGTAAATAATGAGTATACATCTAGCTTTTATACTGTCTGTGTAAATTTAATGATAGTGTTGCTGATATATAATGTTTGAAATAAAGGATGTGAGCGAGAAAGTTTTTGTGGTGTGATCAGAATGGCCTTAGTTTTATCTTCATTCATTGACAGCTTGTTATATGTTATCCGTGATTTCATATACAAAAGCGCATCCATACACCATTGATTGTAACATCAACTTCAGTTGGGTGGCTAGATTTGCATATTTGGGTGTCATCAGCTTTCCAATGGTGAGACACTAGATGATGATGTATGACACCTGAGAGCGGCCGAGTGTATATAATGAAGTGAACAGGTCCATGAACTTACCCTTATGGAACACCCCACCATGTATCAACATGGCTGGAGTATAATTTCATTTGCGGACACAATTTGTGTCCTTTTCATCAAATAGGACGTACCACAGGAAGACTGTAACATGAATGCCAAATACATGCTGGAGACGGTGAAGTAATATATCATGGTATATTGTACCAATGGTGTAGATAAATCAATTAGGGCGAGAACTGTACTATTTCCGCTATCAAAAGCATAGAGAACGTCATTAATTAATTTTAGAAGAGTAGTTTCAGTACTGTGGCAAACGTGATATGCAGACTGTAAATTGCTAAAAGGTCTGTTTGAATTCGGTGGAGATACAAGTTGGGATAGAACAACAATTACTAAGTTTTTATACCTATGGGAGATTAGAATCTTGTTTAGAAGTAACTTTACAATGGCAGTGTTTACAATATGACGGAAATTCCCCAGATGAGATAGATGTATTAATAACATAAGTTAGTGAAGGTTTCTCATAGTAGCATATAATGGTGGAAGGTTAGGAATTGATGCGTCCAGATGACATATAATGCAGAAGGGATCTGATGCAAGTTCGTGGGATACCAGGGACTATCGTAGACTATTATCATCAGCTCCATGAAGTTTCCAGTCTTGAATGTGACCATGTTTATGGGTGGCTTGGTTAGCTAAATGTTTGAGGTTGAATACATGAATCTAGGAGTAATAATTTCATAGACAGTCCAAATGAAAGGTAAAATCTCAAGATGTAATTCCCTATTGTCTGTGCGTAGGATAAAAACAAGACCGTTATATCAATAGGGCACTGCTAATTTATGATTTTGTAAAATATTCATAAATGTATACAATTTCTTCTTCAAATACGTGAGTGGTCAAAATACCTTAATATAATTAAAACTACTACGCTAATCCATCCTCATTGATTAAAACGTTTTAGTCGAAATGTATCGAGTATTCCAAACATCTTCGAGTCATAGTCAACATTAACTTCAATTTATTGTGCAGGTTTTCCATTCGTTTGGAATAGACTAATTTATCACAATGATATGATCCAAAATGTCTTTAAAAGAATTCATAGTAATTCCAAAACAACTACCTAAACATAAAGTCTGATCACTATGTAATTCCCATGTAAAAAAACACAAAAATATGACTATGTTAAGACTGACGGTTAATCCATGAATAAATACGTTTCAGTTCATTATCCGTACATACAAATATTACGATGTTTAAAATACAGAAAGATTGATTGCTTTTTACGGCCCATCAGCACGTTTAGGCTATTTAACGCCATACAATAGGTTGTATTTATACATATTTAAAAATACTGTAAGGTTTAAAATCGACCAGCGATATAAAAAAGCAAATAGTTCAACATAAAATGGTAAGATGTTGGCAACAGTAAAATACGAAGCTTCCCAATCAACGGGAGATGTAAATGGTGTATGTTGATGAAAAGATGTTGAAAATAAGGGGCGGTATTTGGATTAGGTAAAAATGCTCTACGTGGTGGCATACAAGTTATAGTTTAAAATAAAGATTTACTTTTAGGAAATCTAAAATACAAGTGATATGTATAGTATTAAAAAGATCCTTCATGTCATGTACATTATAATACTAATCACGTGTTGGTTGCACGTCGGAACATTTGAGCATAAAGTGCTTAACATTGAATGGTTCATTGCAAGGAACGCACTCTGGTGGATCTTCACCTTTTGGTAAGTGGGAGAGGGTTATGAATATATGTATGACCAATTCTGATTCTTGCAATGACTACCTCTTCCCTATGGATGGTTCTTTGGGAAGGAATCTATGCTCCCGCGGTCGGTTTGATGGCGTGAAGTTTGTTATTCACTGCATCATTCTATGATGCCTGCCATTTTTCGCGTAGGTACGTTATGATACGTGGTTTAAAATCAGTAAACGGAAATTTAAAATCAGATGGTTCATGGGATAGAGCCATCTTAGCAGCGCAATGTGCTTCTTCATTAGCTTTAAAACCAATATGGCTAGGTAACCAACATTATACTATATTGTATGAAGTACTAAGCTACATTTTTTCGACGAGGAGATTGACTTATACTGGGTTCTTCAGTTTTATATTTTGTATTGACAGAAACACTGCTAGTGAGTCACAAAAGATAATGCTATTTAAAATATGTTTCGTTTTGATGAATTCAGAGCTAAGTCTATTGCTCTGATTTCGGCTGAAACAATGGACGCATTGTTTGGTAAACAAAATTTTTTTATGTGTTTGCCACTACCGACGACTGCATCAATCGTTTCCTCATCCTTTGATCCATCAGCTTAAATTATTGTGTATTTTCTAAATTCGGTGGGGAGTTCATGATAAGAGGTCTGGAGGATGGAAGGGTTTGTCACATATCCCCCTCTTCGTGTAACGTAACAATCACTTTTGGTTGTTTAAGGCGCCAGTAGTGGTGTTTCCGAGACAAACGTTTTCTGAACTGTAGAGAGATCAATTTTGATACTGTCAAGGTTGGATGATATTTTGATGCCAAAAGTTTTGCATTTGGTTTGCAAAACAGCCAAAAATGCAGGGTCTAGAGACTTTGATCTTAATTTGAGAGCGTACGGTGCAGAAAGCATTTCTCTGCGATGTGATAAAGGTGGTTCATTCGCTTCTGCTAGAAGGCTTTCATATGGAGATGTCATAAATGAAGCCATCCAACCAACATCACGTACTAGCGCTGCTTTGTACATCGGTTGCATATTGTGGAGACAATTGACCTTGAAAATATACTAAGCAAATTATAACATCAAAGGTATGACAACTAACCAGAAAAAAGTCATTACCTGTGTATTTGAAGAAAATATGTATTTATTCAATAACGGACCGATTGTTGAACATTGCTTAGTATCAATTCCATCAAATCTGAGTTCTCGACATGTCTCGATCATGAGGATCCGTACTCAAATCTGAACAACTTGTTTTGGATTGGAATCGGAGGCTTTCCGCTGCATACAATGAATTTCAAAAATATATATAATTTTGAAATTCGTATAACTAGTTGATTCGTTCGAACAAATGCAGATACGTTTATATTGTTTCGAGCTTTGACTTAGTCCACTTGTTATTGCTTATCCCACATCTAATGGGTAACATAATACAGATCATTGTAAAAACGCTACTCTTTCATAATATAAATCTCAACAAGTGTGGAGGAGGAATTTAAAAACTGTCGTGCTAGAACTGGGACGTATGCAATCTAGCGATAAACAACTTCATCATCCGAACGTACAAATTGTGTATCATAGGTAATGAAGTGTTCTATCCGAATTAATGGCTGTTATTGAGTCATACTATAAATTGAAAATGATTTGGCAAGAAACTGTGAAACTTGATTCAGTCGCGTGGCACTCAGGCACACTAAAGATTATTCAGTAATATTTAATCAATTAGAAAATGATGTTTGTCTCGGTGGGATGAAAAAACGGTCACGCGTCCGATGTTCTCTATTCAAAGAAACAAAAGCCACCATTTATGATGAAATTCTATACAATATATATATATATATCAGTGACTATAATGGTCGCGAACTTAACATCATGAATTCATATTATACTATTAAGAAAACAGAGCGAGATCCGCACAGTAAATTGGGACAGTGATATATCTGCCGTCCAGATCTTATCTACATAGATATTAGACTGGGCAAGTGATCTGGCCATCTTAGATATCAGGCTATCATACGTGAATTAGTTGTGACTCTCCCTATTATAATGCTTTGACTTAATCGAAACTAGGACGTATCGATTAAATTTCCGTCATACAAATGTTCTTCATGACAGGTATGGAACATTGTTTTGTAATGTTGTATACTTGAATGGTTTAAATTAGTATACATCGTGTTCTGTATTAATTTCATTTACGTTAATTTACAGGATTTGATATCTACATAAATTGTATGTGCTTCATTTTTGTTGTATTAACTGTACTGGACCCTGGTCTCTGGTTTTGGCTATTCGTTACATAACAATCAAAGTCAGAGTGGATTAGTTGTTTGGGGCTACCAATGTATAATTTAAATAACTCTTTTAAAGTGAGTTGTTCTAGGAAACCAAATAAATAATACTAGACAATGTTAAAATAACTTGTTTATTTCTTATGAATTGGATGAAATGTCTTCACAACTGCCATCAATAAGTAATAAAATACGGCTACTGAAAAGGGATGACGTTTTTACTCTCTTTTATCTGTCGAAAACTGAAAGAATACATACCAAATTTAAATTCCAGGTTCTCTTTGACATAGATAATTTAAACGTCAATTAACCAAATGAATGACATCATTCTAAATATATTAGTATCCCTATAATAATGTTATTAATGTTTTCTCATTAATCAAACATCCGTCATTCAAATAGCATGTATCATTCAAATTCACAGCGGGGTCACAACTATACTGATACCATTTAAAACGGTAGACAATGTAAACTCATCTCATATTAATATCATGAGGAATTTATATTACAGATAGTACGAAGAAACATGCGAATTAAAATCTGCATATTACTCCGACAACTAGTATTATTTAATCAGCATTTAACTATTTAATTTTAATTGATAATGACGTTACAGTTGTTTCATGTAGACGTCTTCACATACTGCTATTTAGGTGACAGCCGGCTATGTGAAAATACATCTCTGTATATCTACTCATGAGTACCCTTTCATACCAAAACCAAGCTTATGACTTAATAATATTGAGAGAGAGAGAGACATAGAGAGAGAGAGAGAGGAGGAAAGAGAGAGAGAGGGAGAGAGAGAGGAGGGAGGGGAGGGAGAGATTGATTCCATGTAGTTCATATCAATTCGTAACTGGGCCTCCTTGAATATTGTTCCCCCTCTTACTGTCGTTAATAAAGTTAGAGTGAGGTCGATGTATGTCAAAGCATTATGTTCTCTTCATAAAAAAACTGTTTCGCAGGTAATCTGATAAAGTTGCAATAACTAAAGACTGAATGTGAAATTTTAACGCCATGCCACATCCAGTTTACAAAATGTTTTTCTTTCTGTATTGAAAATATAATTTTGATCACCCACCTTTCATTACGACAATTTTAGTATTCAAGAGGTATTGTCTCGTGCATATTGTTTCTCTATGTCTTGGACTGACACATTTCGAAAAGCAAAGGTACAGCATCTGTGGAAGAATTTACTTTAAATATGTAGTGCCTACTATTTTTCGGTATTCATATTGCCAAAACACTTGCCACCATAATTAGAAAATATCATACATGCCTAATAAAAGGATATTATTTTATCTTGCTAAAGTTGTTTTTTATCGTTTGACATGGTAATGTATACATTAAACTCGATTATATGCAAACCGGCTGATACCGTTTTCTCGACGTTTGGATGTAAGGAAGAAAGATTCATCCAGGTCTTACTTTCGAAATTGTACCTTCCAATACTATTTTCATCATATGATTTTACTATTGCAAAATTTTATAAATGTGGCTTTAAGACTTACTTTTGAAATTGTGCATTGCTGAATAAATGTCATTTGATTCCGTGATTGTATTTGAATAGTGTCTAGCAAAAAGATAACGGTATTAATATGAGTCTCAGTTTAAGTCTGTGGGTCTCGTCCTCTTCATCTGCTTTATCATACGGATGGCAATAATCGTTACAGTCATAAAGCCAAATTACAAAATAAATGGTTACAAATCTAACACATTTCCGGTAATACATAAAAAATATCAAATATATCTTTAAAAAATGACGTTTGATTTTCTTGCCGATATTCAGCAAATTAATATATGGATGAAATAAATGTTTGCTTGTTTGATTAGGATTTTTAACGTAGCTTTAACAATTTGTCAGTCATATCGCTACAATGTCTGCTGTGAGGTAGTTTACAGTGATGTCTAGCACTGAGGCATCATGCCACAGACATGTAGCATGATGTCCCACCAAGTCACATGATTCAGACACCAGGCCGACCAGTCCTAACACTAACCTCTTAATGCTGAGCATCAAGCGAGGCAGCTGTTAGTACAATTTCTGTAACTTTTTGGTATGACTTGGCCGGGGATCGAACCCACGACCTACCGCTTCCGCGGCCGACGCTGTAACCACCAGGCCACCGGAGCGGTTTGAAATGAATGTATAAAAGGTATACAAATTTCACGTATTTAACAATGTCAGTAATTGTGGTCGATGGAGCGAACACAAACATTATGTTGTTTTATTTATGTAAGGAACATAATGCGAATTTAGAAAAACGGTAGAAAAAGCAATACGTATCGTTGGCACGCATTTTTATACTAATGAATATTGTTGACATTAAGCAATGAATATTCGTACGTTTAAATATCGATATATCTCGTTGAAGTCATTGTTCTTCCTAAATGATATTTATAATACGTCGTTGAGAACAAAGTATACAAATTGAACAAGTTTTGAAACGATGATTGAAACAAAGAATGTTTAGTCAGGATTAGAAAAAAACGCAAACAATTGGTCGTACATTACATACATCGCATATTCAGACCTGCGATCAAATGAAATAATACCAAGAGAAGAAACAAAAGGTTCGGAAATGAGTAATATTATAAATAATTGTTTTGTTTACAAAATATCCGCTCTCTGTGTTTGACAAAAATCATTATCCTTTGAAAATAGTCGATTTGAATCATATTTCATGGTTTTAATCATATTTCATGGGTGTCTCTTTGGAACATTAGAGGATATGGACATAATCAACAATCTAATTTAAAGCTTGGATGCCATGTGTAGATCTGAAATGAGGGCTTAACAAACTGTTAAAAGAGAAATAATCGTTTGTTAATATATCCATGTCTTTCCCTCTATAAACATGGTAATAAGGCATCATTTTTACTGTCATTATTGAGTGAAAAGAATTACTTGGAGATGGCGCACACTTGCAGTATGGCTCCCAAAAAAATGATGTTCCTTGACATATCGTAGGAGATATAAAATTTGAAAGACAGTTTAGGTTTGCTTACGATGCATAGAAGCACTCTTTTAGAGAGAGTTCAAAATCCACATATCTACTAATAAAAGAGCTGACAAGTTACATGTCAGATGTAATTGCTAATAAAATATTATTTACTGTGCGCACCTCAATTTGTACACAAATGACCATTGTTAAGTTGAATTATTGCCTCTATGAAACTCCTCGTTAAATACCTATAGCTCTTTCTACAATATTTCAATTTATTGGTATTCAGTGAAAGAAAATCAAATTTTTTAAAATACCCAGTTTGCTTTAAAAACACTCGACATATTGTTTCTTCTATACTTAAACAAAATAAAATCAACTGTTAACGATTATTTAAAATATGGTATCCATCTATTTGCATTGTTTCTAGACTACAGTGAGCCATATGATAGGAATTATTGGAGATTTCTTTAAAAACATATTCGACAATCAAAATAGTTGTTTCACTGCTGTATAATGTAATTGAAAACTGTTGTGCATAGTGCCATGGGGAAATGCACTATATAATTTCTTCTAATGGACTGAGGTACGGAGGAGTTATTTAGTTTTTGTTATTTAATACATACATTGACAGTTTAAATCGTAAACTGGATCAAGACGCGTGTAATATAAATTTAGTATAAACAGTTGTATTTCAAAATTAAAATATTCAACACGAAGTGCTGTGCAAATGCATTGCATATCCCTTTTGACATATGCTGTAGTCAGTACTGTGCTTATCTACAGTTCTTTGTGGAAAAACAAAAAATAACACTCCGGCGTTGGACAACAGAAGAGAATTTTGATAATCTTTCTTTGTCCTTGAATTCTATATGAGCATATCAAATATTTACATATAAACTAGTTACTTTTTTAAATCCAAATTAACTGAAACATTAACATAACTCGAAAACTTAAAAGTAAGAAAATTCCAGAACTAAGAATATTTCTCTAAAGCGAAGGATATATCGTATTCTAAAACGCAGTTTCAAAAATCATCAAGTCGGGAAATACAATGATGACGTTCATATTTCAAAGTCATGTGATTGAAAAAGGTGATTATATCGTAAATACTCTTATAACATTGTGTCTGGACATAACAACAATTATTTTTTAAAAAAATACAACTTGTTTACCTGGTAGCTACTAATTTTTAATCAAGGTCAAAATTTAAGTCAGCATTAGATGTTTACGAAAGAATGGTTTCGGTCAACTGAATTTCTGGAAAAAAATATCATATCCAGTATATAACTTTACATAACAATAAAACGTTATAAAAAATTAAAAAAACTAAATAAAACTCACAAAACATACAAATAAATTGAAATTCATATATATATATATATATATTTTAAATCAGATATACGTAACAATGCATGTTTAGCGATGACAAACATTTATAATGGTCAATCACTGAAGCAGACTGAAATTCGCCTTTTTTTTCATTTTATAGTTAGATGTGACATATACGTAATTACATGTTTATTATACGTTTGTTATATCAATGACATACATATTTAGTAGTTGTACTTGCAGTCCTATGTTTGCACAAGCACACCTACGACTTTTAATGCTGCATATTACTTTGAATTTTTTTTAGAAGTAATCGATCATGCTGTCTGTATGAAAGAATTTGCATTGTTCAAAAAAATATTACAATTGAAAATATCATGTTTAGCTTATGATTGACACTTTATCATCAATTCTTAGCCGATTATAGATTTAGTGTCTAATTATTTATTTGGTTTGATGTTTAATGGTACAATCAAAAATCTAGACTTTGGGAAGAATGTGCTTTACTAAATTACACACAGGATCAGCTGATTCGGGCAAATCTCGTAGTAGGAGTAGAACACATGCATCTTTGGACAGGCAAGAAACTCATCAGGTCTATTCTGCATATCAGAGGCAGCAAATGAATTGGAAAAGGGAAATTATAAAAAACACTCATCTCACTTTAATCTCTCAGAAAATATCGCTGTCGTACTTCTGGTTTGTTCATATATTTAGTACATCGTTTCTACACATTAGAACATCAGTGATTTCACAGGATCATACATTACATACGCTTTCAAAGATTGAAATTGAATTAGACACATGGGCAATATCATTAAATATTTGTATAGTGACTCCAAAGCGTTTCCTTATGGTGTAATTTGGACGCCTTTCACAAGATACCTTGTAACAATCTCAGATTTCAGCTAGGTCGTTGCATGTAAGAATTCCTGAATTACATTGATGAAAAACAATCTTGACGAAATTTTAGTGCGTTGAAGTTATCTATACATACGATATTGTTTTGGTGTCATTTTAACACCAAATTTGTTAGGTCGTGCCAGTGGTATTAAATTACACAAGCAATTTAACCAAATGTAAAGAGTATGATTAATGAAGTGTTACATCTCGTTAAAAACTCTTTTGATTAGCCTAGAACAAAACCAAAGTACATTTCTACAGTTCAATTTGTGCCACACAACATTTTATGTATTCAATAACACACAATTATTAGAACGTTTAATATATGAAATAACCAGAATGAAATACAAAGTAATGTATAAAAAATACATTAACCCGTAGAAACATTTTCCAGACGTTTCCATTGTCTTTCAAGATTTGATATTCAACCATTAAAACACGGATCTAAATATTAAAAAATTTGACGGGTCATGGATGGTGATTTTCATTCTCGTAATATTAAGCACCACTAGCATCACAACTCATTGACATATGGATGCGATCAGAGTCGATTTTACTGATCTTTTCTTGAATTTAATCGCACGACAGATCGACCATAGTTATTAACTCTACACCTTGCATGGATGATGTAAACATATACACCTGTCGTGGATGATGTAAACATACAGATAGCTTTGGTGAAAGCTTAACGGTAATAATTTTATTCCTATTGACATTACTTCTAACTTTTCAACCACATAAATAAACAATATAGAGATGTTAATCTTAAGATTTTCTTCCTCACGTTAAGGACTCATCAGCAGATTGTTGTAATCGCTATCGACTGTTAATATCGCTTGTGTTTGGGGTTAAGAAGTATTAAGAAAATTGTCAAATAAGAATAAAGGGCGCTTATATATGATGAGAAGTATGGATCGCTCGAGCACTTGCTGCCTGCCACTGATCAGTATTGATTTTATATATGGAATTAAGAACGTGTATGCGTTTGATCATCCAATGGTCGTATATGGCATGAGTTGTGTTAAATTTTACTCCATTTTTCCCCATCGGACTTTTGATATATTAAGTAGTAAGCCTCTATACCATGACTGCTAACTTTCGTAGATTATTAAGTTTAAGGTTCCAGACACTGAGGTACTCGCACAAGCGGGCCTCCCCCAACATCCACACCATCCTGATGCAGTGCCAGCTACTCTGGGCGGCACATATTCTATGCATGCCAGACTATCGGCTGCCTAAGAGACTCTTATGTGGCGAGCCATAGCAAGGATCACATAGAGGCCAGAAGAAACGCTTTAAAGACAATATGAAAGCCGCAATAAATACATTCAAAATAAACCCTGATTTCTGGAGCAAACAACAAGCGATCGAGTCACTTGGCGTTCCTCTTCCCACAAAGAATCCAAAATGTGCGAATCTATCAGGACAGCAGCTGCTTAGCTGAGAAGGTAAGCCATGAAAACAGGTGACATCAACCCTCCTCGAGATGTCCAACTCATGCCCTGTCTCTTTTGCAATCGAACATTCCGTGCAACAGTTGGTCTCCTGAGCAACCTACGTACGCACAGAACAAAACCAGCCCCTCCAACCCTCGGATGATTAGAGAGGTCCTCGTTGAATTGACGGACGAACAACACAATGTGTATTTACCAATGAATGGACATAGTATACAGCTCGATTATCAAATAAGATGAATAGAGCATGTGATGAGTATCAGAGCCCAAAAGGGTAAAAAGCTGGCAAAAGTGCCCTATCTATACTCCTATAATCATGTGCCATAACGTTGCAAGGTTACTGAAATTTTGTATCAATTGAAACACCATCTACACATCGTTAAGGACGCAAAATATCCAGTGTCCTTTGATATCTTGAACAGATGACAATCTCCGCTCCTATGTTATCATACCCATCGCTTTCTCGTCTATCAGAGAGCAATACTGGTGCAAAATTGTCACAAGTTCAGAACGAGTTGATACTGCTAATGATGCATATCAATAGTTGTTTCTGCTTCAATGCAAATATCACAGTGAGAAATAACTGATGGCTGTACTTATATTATTTCAACATTTTGGTTATAACTTGCTCTGAGAGTTATTTTCATGAGAAATGACCACAATAGCATTGTATGACTTACACTATTCAAAAATATTTGGAGACCAGTTATGCGCATTTTGAAGACTCTTGCACTGTGTTTTATGAATATAATGCATTAAAATCAAAATGCGGTTACGTAAGGTCTCAGTGAGGATGCCGTTTAAAAGTTGCGACTAATACTCTGCTGATACATTAATTTTACGTAAGGATGCTCAGGACATAGTTAGAACAAACCGAAACAAGATAGGAATGGCTGGTAAGAGGGGGTTGTAGTTGATTTTAACGAAATTAAGCAGATAGCTGTATTCCTCTGGCACTGAATCATCATATTCCTGACATTTAAGATTAAAAAAAAGACCTTGGATATACTCATGGTGAGATTCTAATGATATTGACTGGTTCATCGAAATGTCTTAAAGTAATATATGTCATTTAAACATTATGGATATGTAGCACTTATATTTGAAAACATACACTGTAGTCATGAAGTATTTAAAAAACAATTGAGAGAAAGGCACAATTCCGCATTCACGTCGATGCATGTCCACATGTATGTACATGAGGACTTAAAGTATGAACGAAGATGTTTGCATAAATGCTCATACATACAAATATGTAGGTATATTTCTATATTAGGACGTGCACCAGATTGTATGTTAACAATACTGACTCAGGTAAACTATTTTTGCTCAAACAAAATTGTGTTTCAAAACTCACGTAGAATCGTTATGAATGAAGTAAAAATTGTCCATATTTCTTCATTTTCAATATCACAGATTTTGATACTAGTAGTCGTGAAAGAACAACACTTCGTGGGAATCAGTGGATCACATTTGTACATATTTTCTCTTATGTATAAATATGAATTCAAAGATTGTGTTGTTACGACTGGACAGAATAAACATATGAACAAATTGAAATTCCTGTTAGTCACCAAAGTCTTGTGTAAAAACTATGAAATTGATAATGATGAGTAAGTGTTCCTAATGCCTTACCTACAAATTGAACATAAAATGCAAATGTGCATACAGCCAACGGAGGATTTAATCATTCCTCTTGTTTATCGCTTTCCAAAGTGTACATTTTCCTTTATGTTAAAAAGGACCAATTTACCTCATTCATGAACATAATTTAACTTCAATACCATTAAAGTAATTCAATTAAACTGGATTGATCATAAATGAGAATATGAGTTGCGTTATAGAGTCATAATAAACTTATAAAGTTATATATTATCATACTCTGTAGTCTCAACCATAACAACACTGAGTTGTTGAGATTCTGGAACAGATCCAGTGGTGGCCTCAGATTGGGTAACAGGTTCATTTTGATTCCGGATTGAGCAGTAATAATGAACATCGGCAGTATCATAACCGTCGCCACCTGCGCCGTTTCCTCTTATTTCATGGCACCTAGCAAGCATCAATTGATAATTCACAAATGCAGATCTTATTGCTGATACAATCTTGAAATTTGTTTTAAAGTAATATGATCCGACGTGGCAAAAATATTTCTTTAAATTTGTGGAACTGCCATTGGTAGGAGTTGCAATTAAAGCTAGATGCGAATTATCAGCCGTAAAGGATATGTATCGTGTTAAAGCAGTAATGATGTTGGCAGATAAAAATATCAATATAATTTAAATACAAGAAAAATAATTGCAAGTCTTACATCTGTTTTAGTATAAATCTTAGCAAAATACCAAAAATGAAAAGCGTTTTAATACATTGGTCACAAATTTATACCACGATTATGTTCTATATTAATAGAAGAAATTCTTGAATATAACTGCTGACTCTAATAATCTATCCATGTATATTAAAACTAATGTCATAATCAAGCCATTTTAAAGCACATTCTGCAAATAATGCATGTGTTACCTTTTCCATAATAACCAACATATTAGTATCACAATTGTCATTCCTGCCACGACACCTCCGCCAACAAAATAGTTCTCAAACGATGTATCTGGAAACAGAATGTAAACAATAAAAAATCTCTGGCTATAGCATGCACGCAATTCTCGTACGTAATGCATTTATACTTAAGTTGATTTTTTGGAAATAGATCAGGTATGGGCAGCGATGGTTCCTTGACTAGAGTGACTAAAGGTCTAGTTAGATGTATTGTTACGTCTCTTGGCAAGAACTTAATTATTTCTGCAGGTTATAAATATTGCTTTTAAATATTGCATCAGGATATTGGTGTATATATATATATATATATATATATATATATATATATATATATATATATATATATATATATATCATACATATAGCAGCTGACAGTATACATCCTACTTGTGTCATATATTCTGACAACGCGTCTTATTTGGTAATCTTATTTAGAGCAGAATGTTTTTTTCATATCAAATAATCAAGAACATACTGTAACACTGTAATGCTTCTAGTAATCGTGGCTGTATACAGTGTTCTGAGCATCGGAAAATACAGATTTACACAGTATCAATATTCCTTGTCTCAAATACTTAAAAGCCACAACTTACACAATCTGTCAACCGAGATGTTAATATAAAGCAGGTTGTCTAATGTTTACATTGCATATTTTCCAGACAAAGGCTTTTTTATTGGCATAAAAAGAATTTCTTTCCAAGGATAGTTTATGCAAATTTCACGTACTGTGCATTACATGTTATTTGTAATCATGCTTTTGCTAAACTCGATTGTATAAGCATTTTGTAAATAACTTACATATGAATTTTTTCGAGTACCTTGAGTAGAGACCATTCATGGTTTATTATGTGAACACGTATGCCGGAGAACTTTGCATAATTATAAATTATACGTCTGCATCTCTTCACTTTTTCATCTGCGACACGCCAGTAGGAGACATTTCAATGCTTATCAAAGTCTATTTCACTTTGTTAATAAAGTTGTATGGAAAAAAACATTTGAAATTTAAGACACCCTTTCGTAAATATCAAGGCATTACCCATATTAGAGTTAATGACTTCCTTTTGCATTCACTTTTGTATCTTACATATATTTCACATTAAGAAATGCTAACTAACATTTAAACACTTGCCTGTAATAGGAGCTGCGGAAGATATGATGGAACTTGAATATAAAGTTCCATTATTGTTGACATATATTGTCGTTAGTTTAGGAAGTTCAGTAGTATTGAACTCTACGTCAAATGTAGCAGTAGTGGATACACATTCTATATAGAAAAACACAAAATAAATATTAAATCTTGAGATTATTAAAGATGATATGTACTAATTCATCTAAAGGGCACAAATTTGAATACGTAAAAGAGTTACCCAATATTTAAATGTAATACTAATCTATTTTTCCTTCTTCATGTAAAAGATTTTTTGTATTATTCATGGTTTACACATATAGATTAAAGCATACGTAAATTAAAATAATAGAAAAGGTAAAACATAACTATATTTGTAGTCTTGCGTCTTTGAAATATCATATTATCTGAAAACGTTCATGATTAATTTTAAGATATCTTATCACACAGGGTAATATTATATTATTGTGTTGCCAGTGTGCTGGCAATACATAGCAATATGAGTTTACTTATCTACTGCTGATCAATGCACACACCTATTACGTGTAGAAATGCGGACTGAAAGATGACACTACTCGTTGAACCTATGAGGGCATATAATCCTTCATCTTCCCTTTGCACTGACGTCAGAGTAATAGTTATTCTGCTTCCATTCATTTTGCATTCAAATCGTGGGAAGGTCGCTCTAGGAGGAAGAACGCACATACATGCTTCTGGATTACACGTCGATATTATATATACAGACAAGTGTATTCCACCGTAGAACAGAACGGCAACCGTTTCATTGAAAACGGATAAAGGTAAAACAAATTCGAATTCCGTTTGCTTTAAAGTGCAGGTCCGCAATATTGTATCTAAAATGTAAATATATTCTCCTAATACGAAATATATATATATATATATATATATATATATATATATATATATATATATATATATATATATATATATATATATTTCAATGAATTGTTTCGATTTCTTTATAATGTCAGTTTAATTGTAAACAAATGTGACAATCTTACACATTAATCTTTACATTGATTAAAAGAATATAAGTTTCTGATCATTTAGTTTCTGAGACATTTTCAAAATATCTTCTACTGCGGAGTTTTTTGTTAAAACACCATTTTATGATAAACTATAAATAATTGTGTGTCTTGCATACAAACAAAGAATTGTACAGTATACAACACCAACATCGACTAATTATGTACCACAATATATCAAGTGTGGCAAGATCAATAGCTAAATATCATATTCAGGTAGTTGTGTAAATGAGCTGACACTACATCAACAGGTAGTTGATAGAGTATATAAATCATAGTGGATAACAACGTTTGAAAACAGACTAATTAGGGACAAAGTGAGACATGCTCCCGTGTTTCTCGTCGCATATTGTATTGGGTCAGAGAAGTTATTGATGCAGATAAGATCAACAGCTAGTTTATCTTATATGCTAGCATACTTTTGACCAACAAAAACTTAAATTTTTGGTTTCCTTCTCATTTTATAGAAACAAGTATATTTGTATGATTATGTATTTAGTGTTTCACAGACACCCTTACAATATTTGGCTCTATATGTTTCTGCAGAACGCATGTTGTCATACAGCCCACGTTTTCTATAGAGTGAAAATGAGCTATTACATTAGATTTTTATTGTCTGCATCTCCTAACTAAGCGGGATATATAATTAGGTATCAATGTGACCATGTTCTGTCAACCAATAAAACGTTCAGACTAGCCAGTTCTGCCTTAGATGTAATCAATACAAACTATTATAAGAAAACCTACTCGTCGCACCTTGGATACGCTCCCAGATTTTCTATTCCAAATTTGCCATTATTGTATAATATATTTCAGTGTCAGCTTAGGTGGTTACGTTTAAAACCTCTGTACTAGACCGAAACTTGATTATAGCAACATATGTTATCAAAAATGAACTAATTACCACTGACATGGAGTATTCTTCCTCCAAATTTCATGCCATTTTTCTTACTGCTGAAATAACCAAATTCACCCTGGGCATGATACCATCCTGAATCGTAGACAGAAACATTTCGAAGGCCGAAGCTCACATATGTGGAGAAATTGATCGAAACATTAACTATTCTCGTTTCATATTCAATGTCAAAATTACTTAAACACAGAACACTATTATTGGTAAATCTCATCACGTGTTTCTTAGTAAAATATATGTATCTCGATGTACTGTATCGAAACCCTACAAAATCAATCTTTATATCGTTACATGAACGAGGATAATATTCAAACTCGATCACAAGAGTTACATCTGATCTTGTTTCTCCAAACAATGCCTGCCCTGAAAAGAGAGATGAGAAAGATTCAATTAAGTTTTACTTTTGAAATGATTTCGAAAAAGAAGTTCTCCACAGTCTTTGTATTAAGCGAAATGTTGAGCCAGTTATGTAATATATCGTATAATATTTATTTTAATAAAAGACTGGACATTCTGATAGTGATATGATTTCAGTTCTATGACCATGCCATATTCATTTATATTAACATAAAACAACTTGGTTAATAACATAAATAACTTTACTTCTTCAAAAACTGTTATTTGTTTAAATAACATTTCGCTGAACAACGATGACGATTGGCAATATTTTGAAAAAGAGCTGTAATCTCAATCTCTCGTATTTTCTATGTATTACGTATTAGGGTCTGTATTAATCTTCACAATAAGAAGAATCATACGTATATTAGGTAGGCGATATAATAGTACAGTACAATTTGACTATTTAAAAATGATCTTCTAAAAGCAAGTTTTCTATTTTAAATGTAATCCCGATAAGTTCCATTATTTGAAGCGAACCACTGATTTAAAATGGCACATTTTTAAAAGTATAATTAAAAAAATATATCGGATAGTTATTGCGATTTAAATTATGTGCATTATACATTGTATACTTTAATGAAGTTTTAGCAGCATCAAGACATAAATATTCTCTCTCTCTCTCCCTCTCTCTCTCTCTCTCTCTCTCTCTCTCTCTCTCTCTCCCTATATATATATATATATATATATATATATATATATATATATATATATATATATATATCCCCCGTGGATTCGGGGTTGTAGAATTGGCCCGACGTGAATCACTACGTGTTGTGAGAGGCGAATAAATAGAGGCAACCTGTTTGCCTTGGGTTGCAACCAGTTTCGGGGCAGGACAGAATCCTGGTAGTTTGAGAAGAGGCTTTTCCGATGCAATACACTGCTTCGGCCTCTAATTCGCCTAGACGGAAGGTCGGAATAGGCCCGGTCACGACAAATCGGCTGGTTAGGCCGAGCCCTAGGAAGTCTTATTTATTTGCTTACCTTATCTATATTTGTTGTATCTCTCTTGAAACCACCGTTGCCCCTACATTCTATCCTTTTAGCTTTTCCTTTTCCAAGTTTTACAAGACTTCCTAGAAGGCTGTGGCTTAACGGGTCAGTCTGGAGGTAATTTTACCGACCCTAGAAGGACACTTAGAGGTTAATTATAGGTAATTGTATCTACTGAACAGAGTATATCATCTGTGCATCCCTGGCACTTGGGCTGCATGGTGGGTGGGAAGCATAGGTGCTGAAATTTTAATACACAATGATGGATACTTTTAAAAAATAAAAATAAACGTATCAAGCCACTCTCTGACTCTGATGAAGAACCATGTAGTGTGGAATCATTCCCACGCATCATGGTTATACAGTCAACAGATGCCGAAAAGCCAATGTCAATACTATCTCCTTTTCTAATTGAGAAAACTTTAATGGGTTCGATCGGCACACCAAAGAGTGTTAAAAGGTTGAAATAGAGTTGCCTTTTTGGAGTGTGAGCAATGAGGTGAAATTGACAATATCAAGAAATTGAAAACCTTCTTTGATATTCCAGTTACTTTCATTCTTTGACACTTCGCTCAATAGTTCCAAACGCGTTATGCGCCGCTGTCGTGATTTGGCTGGAGCCAACGACACGGATATCCTCGAAGGGATGAAAAATGAAGTACTGCAGTATGTATAATATGTATTAAACGTAATAACAATATGAAGGACACCAGTGAAATTGTATTCACCTTCAACAAGCCAGTAGTACCCAAAGTGGTCAAAGTTTGGGGTTTCCAAGTAAAGGTCGCGATATACATTCCAAACCCTCTTCCATGCTATAGGTGTCAAAAATATGGCCAACACGAAGACCTATGTTCAAAAGTCAAAATATGTGGCCGACGCGGAGACCACTCTCATCAGGAATCTGATTGTAGGGCAGCTCCGCATTGTGTCAACTGTGGCACGGAACATCACGTCAATTCCAAGGATTGTGATATTTGGAAACTTGACAATGAAATTCAGAGGGTAAAGTTTACATAAAAAACTCCCTAACCAGAGGCATGTAAACTTGTCCAGGCAAAAACATCCCTTCCTGGCCCATCCTTTTCCACTGTTGTAAAACTCTACAACTTTTTAGAGGCGTCCACTTGGTTAACTAGGGCTTCCTTCAAACCGAAAGAAATAACGTCAAAAAACATAACTAAGGTTTCTGACCAACCGAGACACATATTCGTTGTCACACACTCTCTGCTGATATAGTTTTATCTAAAAATATATCAAGTCCGATACGATATCTTGATAGTGGATCATGTAAACTTATTGTTATAAATCTGTGTTTGGTTGATGTAGCATGAATACATAAATTTCCAAAAATTGTATAATCCATTCAGCCCATTTTAATATCTTTGCTACGCCTAAGATCTGCCAGACCGTTTCCACGCATCGAAAGTTTAAAATGTTCCGTTACTCGTTCGGCTACACAGTTCAAGGACACAAATTTCACCAGTTCAAATTCTCAATACTTGGTTTTTCATTTATCGGAAATGGTTCTGGCCGAATATTTGATCAGCTGGTATATACTCGAAATTTTGCAAGCGTAGTTTCCTTGACCGGAAACGCAGTTTAAAAATTCATGCTGAATTCAAAGTTATTTGAGGTTATTTGGATGATGGTTGTCTTTGAAGAATGCCTTGTTCGTGGCTATCAGTTGCATTAATTCCGACGTCATTTTTAGTATTATATTTTTTCTAATTTTGATGTAGCTGTATCGTAGAAGTTAATCATCACCGTGAACTCGTTATCTGATATTGTTGTGTTAATAATAGCTATATTAACGAAGATAATTGGGAATATGCAGCCATTGCAATATGTAACTTAATTATAAACTCGTGTAGTTTATTCTGACTGCATGCGACTATTTATTTTGCAATAATATTAAGAACCCCTGTAATTGTTGTAACCGCTAAGCCACAAATCGTGACGATCACATCTCTGATAGCAATATATTCGTTCCAGCAATAACAGTTGAAGCCGAATACACGATTAATCAACTTAGGTAACACACCTGCGGTATTTTTTTTATCTGTATCTGATACACGTCAACGATATTATCCTGCGTTTGTTAAATCGAGTCGATGGCTGCATTAATATCAAAGAGCTTCATGGAACAGTCGGCGGCGTACCAAAGAAATTATTCGCGGTTTCATCCGTTTTTTAAAAATCCAACGGAGATTTACAAACGCGCCTACATGAACATCACATTCAGCTCGAAGTGTTGATAGTTTATTGTCGGTGATATATTCAGCCCACAGCGTTAACAGTTTATTGTCTATGACATCTACATATTTTTTGTTACCGCGTCGGTGTCAGATGTTGGATTACCGAGTATCGTTATTTTGTTCGAGTTCATATCGAGGAGGCCTCTCACTGTATCAAAATATTGTTGTACTCTAAAATGAATCTAATCTCGGACAGTTAGAAAAAATACCTTCTGGTTTGATCATACCAGTGGATTCAAACATCGCTATGGAATTGTCGGTTGCTCCATTAATTTTAACTATAATTTCATTCAAGAAACATTAATTGTTTTTAATTTTCCTTGTCGATCTTGAAATACGATTATTTCGTTTGGATCCACATTTGCAAGATTGATTTATGAATTCGGATATTTCATTCTCGATAAAAAAAATTGCATCTTTGGTTGCCGATATTTCGTCGGTGGGTTTGTTTAGGCTCAAGAAAGATCTCCCTTAAATATAAATCATTATATTTTAAGATCTCTCTAAAAAGTGATTACTCGTGTATTCGTTTACCGTTTATGCAGTGGTTTAGTCGATGGTGATATAGCATCATTTACATTAATTACTTCTTGGCCGCATAATGGTGGGTCGGTTATTGTCTGTGTTGGTAGCGTCGAAAACAAGATTGAATGTTTAGTCGATCTACGTAGTACATAAATTCCTGTGGTGGTGCTAACCCATACTAATTAAATTAATTCCACGCCGATCAATCGCGTTAGCTGTTCAATGGGTTACATGTCCAGTGCTGTTATCGAGATCAATGATACTTTTTCCAATGTTCTTTAGTTTGGAAGTTAACTAGTCTCGCATCAAAATACATCTGAAATTTTGTATTCTTAATTTTGAGCAGTATCAAGTAAATCAAAATTTGACAACGGTGCTAGTAAACCGTCCCTGGTAACCTTAGATCCTCTATTCTTTTCTTTGTATCCTGAACCTGCTGTAGTGCCATTTTTGCCGCTGTTCCAACTGCTCCTAACGCCGCAGCTTTCGCGACTGCAAGAGTATTCGCGCCAATCAATGCTGGTACCGCGGCGGGAATTGGAAATATACCACCTGAACACCTTTTCATCTTTTTCTTGCATCATTGAAATGTTTTTAATCTCAGGCGCTGTCAGTGATACTCTATTCTGACCACCAGTGAACTGATCGTGTTTTAACAGTATCGTTGTTCCACATTTTTAGCTGAATCAGATTGCAACTTTTTCATCTGATCAGCAGTCCGTGCAACATTGATACAAAAGTGTTGAAAACCCTATGTTATAATTATCAATAACATCTACAACATCAAAAGCACCAGGTGGTCTCGTTTATCCAACTGGTGTATCAGCAACTACAGTATCTCGTATCGCCATTATTTTAACATATTTAACATGTTCAGCGCTATCAGTAATATCCTTAGCAAACATCATAGATGGACCAGCCGATCTTGTATAATCATCAGAATATCTAGCTAAACCCACTATTGTTGTGGCGACATCGACATCAATATCAATAGAATCTCCCTTCCGCCAATCATATATCTAGCGCTACTAAACAATGCCATAATACCATTATTGACAAAGCCAACTGACACATTATGATCATACTCCCCAGCAGCAGTTGTTACAAGAAAGTATTTTCTTGTATCCTGAACTTGAATTTCGATCCTTGATCGACTATTTGGCTGTACTGCATTATAAGAATAAAACTGATACTCGCGTACAGATTCGTCCTTGAGTACCGGTGCGTCAATATCAAATGCTGGGTCAGGCGATTGTTTGAACATTTTATTATATATTTTTCGATCTAAAATTGTGATCTAAAAACGATTGCCGCAATTATATTTCCGGTAATATATCTTTGCACTTTGTCAGATCCTTAATTCATCAACGCTGCTAGTTTTTGATCCGCGGATTTTTTATTATTTTACTGACAATCACGGGCATAATTTCCGTTGATGCCAATTTTACTGGCTGTGCGTTTCGCCGTATTAATCGTGGTAATCATTATTTGGCTGCAGAAAACGCCTTACTGGCATTATTACCAATTGCACTAGGAGCTTTTTCACCGATAACATAAATAGCTTTCATCAATGAGTGTTGTGCGATCGGTCCTGTTTTTGGAGCAATCCGTGCAAAAATCCCTTGAATAACCTAGACCATCTCCATAAATCGTTTAATAAACGGTAATCGCGAGTTTACTACCCTGACCACGGTTGGTTTATAATGCCGATAGAGTATGATCATCTTATTAGTTTCGTTATATCTAATCGCATTGTCAATTAGCCACCGGTGAAGATCACTCACTGTGATTCCATCAACGATCTCATCGCTAAATTATCTATAGATTCCGATATCCATGATGCCACCTTGAAATAATTGATGACACATAGAAACGGCGTCATTATGTTTTGCCGTTGAGTGATGTCCAGCTCGTGTTCCCCCTATGAGAATTTCTAATCGTGATATGTCGGAGAGAATATTATTAGGGCAGGCAAGAAGACCACTCCCTCGAGAAAAGCCAGTACTAGTAACGTAACATAAGATTCTTCTTTCTCCTCTCTAGAACATCTTGATTATTTCTGTCGTGGTGGAGGAGATTCTTTATATGTCGATGGGTAGGAGATTTAGGCTGCGAACCGCGTTGTTTGTTGCTCAATCTAAACACCTATTACGAAATCTTTCATTTATTTTTTTCTTAAATAACATATATGTTGTATCAGTCTCTGAAGCTCGATCTTTGTCAAATTGTATACGATATATCCAATTATACCATTTGTTTCTATCTACAGTATCTAAGTAGTGTTCTTTATGACTAAAAATTGCAAATGCAAAGCCTTTAGATCATCCAGATTATCAATTTTTTAAATGCATTAATCGCACCATCAGTAAATGTTTTACATACTATCTTCTTCAGATTCTTTCTCGTTAGGCGTTTCTTCTACGGTAGGGTCAGCAGCGGTTATGGTTGTGGTTGTGCGACAGCATTATCAGTTGGAAGATCTAGTAAAATGTTTTTTGTTTGTTTAGTTGTTTTGAAATTTTGTCAAGTTCAGGAAGAACACTCTTTATTACTTTTTCTCCTTTTTTCTTTCCATATATGATGTTTTTAGTTGCTGTAGTAACATGTCTGTCAAATTGTTTAGTACCTGTTGTAAAATCTACTTAAGATTCATGTCGCTGTTGTAATGTTTATCTGACAGAATCACGGATGGGTATAAATTTCTTAATTGCAATTCGTCGCTCTCGTGCTCATTTAGTTGTTAATGATTAACATACCATTATTGTTATATGATATGATTTAATTAATTAAGCAGCAGAGAGGATGTGACACCGAATATGCGTATCGGTCGGTCAGAAGCCATAGTTATGCTTTTTGCCGTTAGCTTTTTCGGTTTGGAGAAAGCCTTATTTAACCAAATGGACGCCTCTAAAACGTTCTAGGGTTCACCCTCTCTGCTGCAGACGCTCAAGCACAGACGGATCCACCCGAAACAAGAAGTGCTAATATCCCTCATTACGAACCTCAAAAAGACACAACATCTACACAAACTACAATCAATAACAATCCAGCACTGCAGTTACCAAGAAATTAACATACATCACACACAAATAAACAGCAAATGGGGGTGATATGATCCCAATAAACTGTACAACAGGTTTGGGGACATAGAGAACATGGATGCAGAAAAAAACTGCTAAATGTACTCAGGGCTGTTCCAAACATTCTAAAAACAAATACACTCACGTACTTCCACCAGATAAATAACAACACAAATTGTCTCCGCGAATGGTCTAACCTAGTTCCACAATCTCAACGTTAACGTTATAATGAAGAACACCATCATACAATGGAATTGTCTATTCTTAAAGCGAACTACAATGATATTCTTCTGCTCTTAAATAAACACTGTTCTGCAGTAGTATGTTTACAGGACACATTCATGAAAGAGACAGATACAATTACATTTTAAAACTTTTCTTAATTTAACACGTATTTTCAAAACGCTGTCATGGCCTCAGGAGGAGTCCCTGTTGTTGGGACCAATTGAGCCCCTAGGAGAGTCATCCCTTTAAATTTAAATGTAGAAGTCATTGCTGTAAGTGTCACTCTACATTAAGTGATTACATTTTGCTCTACTTACCTCCAAACGCCAACCTAGTAGCAAACGAATTAGACAATCTTGTTCAACAACTTCCCGCGCCCTTCGTTTTACTCCGGGATTTTTATACCCAAAATATTCTATTGGGATTAAATCACATATACGAGAGAGGCCACAAAGTACACGATTTCATTTCTAAACACGATCTGTGTCTATATAACACTAACATACCGATATATTTACACCCAGAAACGGGTACATACACGTGCATAGATTTGACAATTTGCTCTCCATGGCTGCTATTGGACTATGAAAGGAAGGTCGCTGATGCGCTTCACAGCAATGATCGCTTTCCAATCATCCTTCAAAATATCAACTCTAAAATTGATGACGCTAACAATGGAATATAAAAAAGGCATACTGGACTACGTTTAAAACTCTATTTAAAACTAAATAAGGATACAGTATTCAATGCTGGTTATCCTATACAGCATTTTTCTTCAATACTAATCCAGATTGCCGAAGAATATATTCCAAAGTCCTCACCGAACAGTGAAAAAGCCCCTAAACCAATAAATGCAGAGAAGCCATTAGACAACGCATGAAAGCGTTACAACATAATTCATCAATCGTCCAACGCCCAAACATTTTAAAAATATTGTATTAGCTGGTCTGAAAATAGCAACACAATCAAAGAACATCGTGGAAGAAATATATTTCGTTCTGCTTTAAACTCTCGTCTCTCAATTAAAACATGTTGGTACACTATTCAAAAAATAAACAGAAAGAGAAACAACAATTGTCTCCGACACCTGAAAACAAACAATAACAATTTTTGTTCCAAACGTGAAGACATATTTTCTCAGAAACATCCTCATCATCTAATTATTCAGAACCTTCCGAAGATTAAAACCTCAAAAATAAAAGTCACGTTTCAAATTCACACCTAGCAACTCTGAAAGCTATAATCAGCTGTTTTCACTATCGGAGCTTAGGGACGCTGTATATACGACCCATGATACATCCGCTGGGCCTGATGAAGTACATTACCAGTTCATTAAAAACCTCCCATAATCATCACTTTTGAAAATCTTTAATGATTTATGGATTTGCTGGTAATGTACCTAATAGTTGGAAAGAAGCAGAAGTAATACCAATACCCAAACCAGTAAAGATATTGGAGATCCAAAGTTATCGACCCATTGCACTGACAAGCTGTGTGCAAAACAATAAAATGAATGATTTAAATTTCGGCTTGTATGGTACATGGAAAGTAATAATTTCATATCTCCTTTTCAAAGTTGCTTCCGTTCTGGTAGTGGTAATAACGATCATCAGGTTAGACTGGATACATGTATTCCCGATGCATTTATCCAGAAGGAACATTTAATAACAGTCTTCTTTGATTTAGAAAGTCATATGACACAAGATGGAAGCTAGGGATAATAAATAACCTGCACGATCTGGGTCTAAAGGCCGTTTGCCCTCTTTCGTCTCCAATTTTCTCTCAGACAGAGAATTCAAAGTACGAGTGGGCTCTACTCAATCAGGTATGCCAAACCAAGCGATGTGTGTGCCCCAGGGCAGAATCTATCTGTAACGCTATTTAATATCAGATTCAATAGCATCACGAAGTGTTTATCTCCCGGTGTAGATTGCTCATTATACCTTGAGGATTTTTAATTTGTTATCGATCAAAGCACATGCATTCAATTGAAACACACCTGGAACAAAATATCAACAAGATCCAGAATTGGGAGAGTACTTACGGTTTCAAATTGTTAAATCAAAAGCATTATGCATGCATTTCTATCACTTGCGAATACACCATGATGAGCCTAAACTCACGCTGGACGGAACACTTATTCCAGTTGTTGTGGAAACAAAGTTTTGGGTATTTTTTGCGACAGAAAACGGACTCTTATTCCACACATCGAGAAGCTGGAAGCTTAATGCTTGAATGCTTTAGATCTACTTAAAGTTGTTGCTCACACTGACTCTCGTCCTGATAAGAAAGTCATCCTCAATTTCTATAGAACATTTATCCGCTCAAAACTAGACTATGGATGCGTTGTTTATGGTTCAGCTAGGAAGTCATATTTGAAAATACTTGACCCAATCCATCATCATGGAATAAGACTCATTCTGGGATCATTTAAGACATCTCCATGTGAAAGCCTTCTAGCGGAAGCAAGTGAACCACCTTATCACATCGCAGATAAATGATCTCTGCACAGTACGCTCTCAAATTAAGATCAAACCCTCTGAACCTACATTTTCAGCTGTTGTTCAGCCCCAAAACAAAACTTTATACAAAAACTAACAAATGCCATACCTTCGTTTGGCATCAGAATATCATAATATTATCCAGTCTTCACAGTATCAAAATTAATCTATCTACAGTTCAGAAAACGTTTTCTTGGAAAGACCAACTTGGCTCTTGAAACAACTCCATGTGCTTTTTAACGTTACACGATGGAAGAAAGTCACAGACAAACCCTTCTATCTTCCAGAACTCTTATCATGAACTCCTCACCAAATTTAGAAACTACACTACAATTTATACTCATGGATCAAAGGATGAGGAGTAGGATGATGCAGCCTTCGGTAGTGGCAAACACATAACAAAAGTTGGTTTGCCAAAAGATGCGTCCATTTTTTCCGCCGAATTCAGAGCAATAGACCTTGCTATGAAATGTATAGAGAATAAATGTATTTTCCATATCATTTTTTTTCTGTGACTCACTATCAATGCTTCAGTCAATACACAATATGAAACTGGAAAACCCATTATTAACCAATATCCTAGTCAAATATACCGTGCTTAGTAACTCGTACAATATAGTATACTGTTTGTTACCTATCCATATTGGTATTAAAGGTAACGACGAAGCAGATCGCGCAGGTAAAATGGCCCTATCCCCAAAACCATCTGATTTTAAATTACCGTTTACTGATTTTAAATCTCGTGTCAAAAAGTACCTACGCCAGATGTGGCAGGCATCATGGAATAATGCAATGAATAACAAATTTGACGTCATCAAAGCATCCCTGGGAGAATCGACTCCTTCCTACGGAAAAATCCGTAGGGAGAAGGTAGTCATTGCAAGAATCAGAATTAGTCATACGTACAAAACCCACTCCCACATACTAAGAGCAGAAGATGCACCAGATTATGTTATTTGCAATGAACCATTCACTGTTAAGCACTTTATGACCGGATGTTCCGACCTGCAACCTACGCGTGATAAGTATTATTATGTACATGACATAAAGGTAGTTTTTGATACTATACATATAACTTGCATTTTAGATTTCCTGAAGGAAGTAAATCTTTATTTTAAACTATAACTTGTATGTCATTACCTAGAGCATTTTTATCTCATGTAAATACCGCCCCTTATTTACAACATCTTTTCAACTGTTCTCATCAACACACACCATTTACATCTCCCGTTGATTTGGAAGATTCATATGTTACTGTTACTAACTCCTTACCATTTTATATTGAACTATTTTGTTTTTTTATATCTCTGGTCGATATTATACCTTACAGTATTTTTCAACATGTATACATGCAACCTATTGTATGGCGCTGAATACCCTAAACGTGCTGGTGCGCCGTGAAAAATCAATCAATTATTCAATAAATCCTGTCTATACGTGGTTTATTTGAGTTTATATTCTTATTTTCCACATGCACTGTTCATAAGGTATAATTGTATAATTGTGACAAACGTGTAAGATGCATAACTTAATATTAATCAGAATTAATGTTTGCATTAAATTATCTTGACATGTGCCTGATCGAAAAACCCATATATACAGATCAAAGCCATTTAAAAGATTGGAATTAATTCAAATGAATGAACAGGAATATCTTCTTTTATAACTTAATATGAGTACTAACACGAGGGGGAGGACAATAAACAAATATGCACTTAGGATTTTGTTTACAATCTCATCATTCATAAATCTTTGCTGAATAGTAAATACAATAAGCACTGAATCCCTGTATTGTTCCCAAAAACAATTCATATCTCTATACCACTTACCGACGGATACTTTTAATAATCCGAAGAGAACAAATTGTCCAAACTGCATCAAGTTCAAAAACATAATTGCAGCAAAATATATTCAGGATCAGAACATGATTTGAAAAACTTCGCATAAACCGAATAGTCGGGCCTGTCAACAATAGCAAGACTTGAAAGTCAACTAAATAATGCGATATCGACAATTGCTACTTCCCTTTTTAAATTAGAATATAAATCATTGTTTCTTGAATTTATTAGTCAGAAAGGAAGTTTATTGCCATATATTTAGCTTTGTCCTGGTACGAACAATAGAATGAGTAATACGCGTATGTTAAAAATAAACAATCGAAAACTTAGCAGCAATGGAGAAAGAAAATATCACATATCCAAATTAGAAGACCCTTTTTAACTCCTTAACCCCTTGTCATGAGGTTGTACCCTGCTTGAGAGCTCTGAATCTCCAACATCACTGTAGATACAACGGAGATGGTGGCATTACAGAAACTTCGATGTAGGTCAATAATGTAACCATCATTCGGTTGTCAGAACTGGATTTGGTTCAGGACTTTAGACCTTTGTTCTGATTCTAAAAGAGGCCCGTTGGAATTACACACGGACAGGTAAACCTACGAGAAAAGAGTAAGATAAACTTGTGATTTGGAGTAAGCAGACATCATCACGTTACTTTAGTTAGCAGCGTCATCAACAGTATAGTGTCAGTGTGTGGTTGTAAATCGGATGCGATACTTTACCGAGACCTAATCAATTAATAGCGTAACAGTTTTGCTATTATAAACAGGTGACAATAACTACTCAGAGATAGCGCCTCTTTAAGCAATCAAGTGAAAACCAAAAGATTATATAATATTAAAAAGACTGATCCTATAAATAATTCATTACTTTAGAGAATCCTTTTTCAGTAGTTTCTTGTTTTATGTTTTATACAAAATGAAATATTGACCTCATTTAATG